>CM032893.1:24816448-25022584 GCA_019176425.1 Megalops atlanticus
TCAGGAATAAAAAATAATAATATGAATTAAAAGAAAAAATATATAAATATAGATAGATGTTTTTAAAGCAACATGTTCCTTTTTTTCCTTATATTTTTAAAAACAAAAAATGCAAAAAAAGACAAAAAAATCTAAATAACAAAGTGACTTTGGTGAGAATCAAAGGCAGTTTGTTTTTATTGCCAGCTGTTCACTGCAATCCTGGAGGTGAGACAGACACTTCAACACAATGTTCAGGACATTATAAAAAAAAAAACTCCTGTGAAAAAAAAGAATAAAAGATTGAAAATGAATTCAAACTCCCTCCATTTGTTGGGTTGGAGCAGGAGCTGCCTGATGATGTACCCATTTACTCTGGCTATGAAATCGTTTTTTCTCTCTCCGTCTTTCTCTCTGTCTCTCTCTTTCTCTCTCCCTCTCTCTGTCTCTCTCTCTCTCTGTCACACTGCTATTTCTACCAGTGCATTTTGTAATTCCAAACAAAAATCTTCCTAAGAACCTGAATAAAACCAGAGAGAATGCACTCTGTCTTCTGCCTCCTTTCTCCTCCTCCTCCTCCTCCTCCTGCTCTTCCTCTCCATCCCTTGGTCTCCTCCTGCAAAGCCCCTTGATGTGCACCTTAAGGTGCTGACTACCGATGCTGGAATTTCCCGCACAGACCGAGGACTGGGACTTGCTGCACCTTGAGAGGTACGATGAGCCAGAATGCAGTGAAGTCTGTTGGGCACACGCACATCACACTATGCATCGTCAAGCCTTTTGCTTCAAATATTCCACATCGTCCTGTGCAGTGTCTATAAATGGAAAAATCAAGTGATTGCTGCACAGAGCCACTAATGAATATTGTGTGTATGTATATATGTATACTGTACATGCAGAGGCGACATTGTGAAGTGATGAAAACTATTATAATTCCATTTGGTCCTAGAGCAACTTGCATAGTGTTACACTGTTTACAAAGTTGAATATTTACTGAGGCAATTCAGGTAAAGTACCTTGCCGAACGGTACATATGTACAAGCATACAAAATAGCACCGCCTCACCTGGAAAACAAACTAATTATAAAACAAATTGAAAGCAGCAGTTTTAAATGAGAAAGAGGAGTTGAGAAACAGGACAGGGCGCATATCAGGGTAAAAGTCTGGCGCAAGTCGTTGGGTGGTATTTTATCTGGAGTGTTAAAACTTGCTCCACCCAGGCAACACTTCAGCTGTAAAGCACTATTCTGGCTCCTGCTCTCTGCGCTGTCACCCGGGTGCCCCTCCCTATCCTGTCCGTCTCGTTTCTCTACCCACATCACCCCCTTTACTGCCTTATTGTTCTGCCTCCTCTCGCCAAACCCAGAACCTCCCCTCCCCCACAGCCTTCCGGTACTGGCCCTTTGCAGACTCCCTCTGTTCTTTATGTTCTCCTTCCTTCTTCCTTCCCCTTACTCCTTGCCTCAAACACATGTTTGGGATTTTTTTTTTTTTTTTCCCCGGTGGAAACTACACGGCCAAACCTGTTTTGTCATACATGCTTACTGTGTAATGCAGAGTGCTGGGCTGCTGCAGCAGTCACATATCATATTTGACTCGTGGCCATTTGCAGGGCAATCAACTGGCTACGCAATCTCCACCCACCCCTATCCCTTCCTCTCCTCCGTCCCGTCCCGTCCCCCCGTCGACCAGATGTGCAGATGCGTGAAGAATCTTGTTCTCCTCTTGTTCTATAAATACCTCTCCGCTCACGCATTCCTCCGCCTGCCCCACTTCCTGTTTCCTGTCTCCCGCGAGACAGAACCAGGGCGGACCAGATTTGCTCACCCCTCACACATTCTGATGTGCACATTCACACACACGCACATACATGCACACGCACACTGCAATGCGTGACTTGCACACACAAACGCAAAGAAATGCCGTGAGTGGCACAGACTTACCAATTAGATTTCAAAAGGTAATGTAATCACTAAAAGTTTTACAATATTTTAATGATATTTTGGGGTACTCTGCTTGATTGTGTGTGTGTGTGTGTGTGTATGTGTCTGTGTGTGTGCACATGTAGTGTAGTGTCAATGGTTCTACTGTCCTTATTTGAGTTTTTCATGCTAATTGGTATTGTGTCCAGCAAATTCTCTCTTTAATTTCGACTCCTGGAGTGAAGAGATATTTATAGCAATATTTCATTGTTGCCATAAAGGTTAATAAACTGAAGCTGGTGTTTCTGTATTCACGTCCTGAGCAGTTATGTGGGGGATTCACCCTAAATTTATTATTGTATTGATAATTCCTCAACAGGAACATTTCCCCTTCGTGACGTCCTAAAAAAGCAATAAATTATGTACTTACCGTACCCTTTGTATGGTCTTACCACGGGTCAAAGGGTCTTACATCAGCAAGCTTTCTGTTTGAATCACAGTGCGTGCACGGTGGATCAAGCCTCCCAGACCAAAAAAGTGATATAATCTCCGGTAAATTACAGTTAGAAATGTGTAATGCGTTAATCATTTCATTCATCACGCTGTTTCATAATTTTTGAGTGAAATCACGCGGAAATTGCTGGGGGGCTTTACGGTTTTATAGCGGTCCTTTGTTTTCGTCGGATCTGCGGTGTAAATCTTCGCGATTAGCCCCGGGGGTGGTACCGCTGTGTGAATAACGATGACAAAGCGGGGACCGCGTGTCGCGCCCATACCCGCTTCCTGCCTCCCAGCGAGCAAACACCCCTAACCTCCGGGCGCTGTTCGTCACCTTTGCATATCCAAACACATCTGTTCCCGATCATCAGCCCTGGCTATTCAGGTCTTCATAACCGAATGCATAGAAGAATAACCGGTCAGCTGCTTGGAATGATTCTGTCAAACGAGATATGCAAGCTACCTTACATCCTAAATATATGCAGTAACAAGCCTCAGGTGTAATGCACGTTGGTGAGGCGTTGTGCAGTGTTATATCGTGTTTTTTACCCACACAGATGTAGCTACGATTTACATGTGGGCGCATTTACCTGTGAACTACGAAATTATATGATAAAATAATAGCCTAGTAGTTGTGTTATTTTTTTTTCATATAAGTGGCCCTGGACATTGTTTGTGGAAAGCAAATATTGCCTGAAACGTAACAGAAGGAGGTTCTTAATAAGGAATAAAAGTAAAAAATGAACCCAGCAACAACATTTCAAGGGCAAACAGCAACTGTTTATTTGTATTCAACTGAGGTATTTCATGAAACGAAAAACAAATGCATTAACAGCAGCGAGGAGCAGGTGAAACACACAGTGAACCTTCCCCACTGATACAAAATGTCCCATTACGTCCCACAGGGATAAATACATGTATATACACACCACCGCTGTATTTCAGCAGGTGAATGAACCAGTGCACTTTCCTCGTTTCGCATACAGCACATAATAACCCCAGATTAACTTGGTCATGTAGCACCACTTGAAATGTATTGTACATAAAACCATATTTAGGGCAAATGGTCGACACAAAGTCCCTCTTGTCGGGTTAATCGTGGATTAGCCAGCTAGTTGCCCCCACGATTCAGCCGGTGTGGTTGCGGAAGTTTCTCAATCCGGTTTTGAGTCATGCAGTCATACAACAGGAACTGCTGAGTACTGCCAACTCCTCTTCGCCGCGCGAAGGTCGGTCTGACTCATTTATCGTTGTTGCCGACAGTCCGAAGGAGAACTATCCATGTGCGGTCAGACCTCGCTTGACCATCAATGCTTTCCCCGCCTCCGCGTTTCTCTTGGAATTAACCGCCGCTGGGCCACGTCGCGTCACTGGACGCCGCATGTCCGTGGCAAAAGCACTGACTGAGGTCGGGAAGTCCCGCATCTAGTGCCTCTTCTGCCCGCGTCGCCTTTTCACATAGAGAAGGCCACTGTCTGACCTGTCTATGTTTGGTCCAGAGTTTTCGAATCCCCTGATTTCAGTTTTTTTTTCAAAGGACAGCTAGTGTCTTTTCGCTTTGGCAGCTCAGAACGCTGCGATGGCTTGGGACACGGGTAGTGAAGTCAGGGTACTCCCGATTCGACTGCAGTTCCCCGAGTTGCTCCTCAGCGCCGCGCTCTGAACGATCACCCTCTCTTCCCCCGCTTCCATTTTTGCCCTCTTGCTCGGCAAAAAGTCTGGCTCCGCTGCCGCCTTGCCCCGTCTCTTCCTGGAGTGGCGGTCATGTCCCAGAGGGTTGCAGTTCTCCTTGTTCGCTTGAGACCTCTTACAGACAGATGGCGCCGGCTTTCCTTCGCCCTCTGACTGCTGGCTCTTTTCAGTAGAGGCCGGTGGCGCGCAGTCAGATACAGAGGTCTCCGCAGATACGCCGCTAGTGTCCATCGCTTCCTCGGCCGGTGCCTGTTGCGGGACGGCAGAAGGGGTGGCGGCCATCCCCTCGTTCTCGCAGGTCATGTGGGCGGTGTGGTAGATGTCCCTGGCGGACCTCATCACGAGCGTGAGCAGGAGGCTCCGGTGGAGCCTGAGCCCCCCGCGCTGGGTGCGCGAGCTGTACAGCTTGCCCAGAGCCTGAACCATGATCCGCTTGGCCTCTGCGCTCACGTCCATTGCTCTTTTCTTGTCTCCGTAAATAGTCAGGTCAAATTCTTAAAAGTTCTTTTAGGTGTTGGTTTGACTTTTGCACTTTCACTTTACCTAAATTCTTCCGCGTGTTGCGTTCTTTTCACAACTACTTTACTTCCCCGGCTTCCACACACTTATGTCCGTAGGGTGCGGGGTGGGTTATTATAGTAGCTCTGACGTCAGGATTTACACTCCCGTGTGATCGACAGTTGTTCTCCACCAATGGTTTCTACCCTTGGTTATTACGGCTGTTGCGGTGTACAAGACGTAGCAGATACGTACGCTGTCAACAATAATGTGGTATACATTTTTTGATTGATATCTGACACAGAATACATTGCTCCTCATGTACATGGTGTAGGTGTGTGTGTGGATCAGATGACATTTGAACCGTGATAATGCAGGAAATGATCTGATAGTTTCGGTACTATCCGCCCTCTGACTTTTTGACATGAGAGATTATCTCTACCAAAAGCCCTCTGCATGCGATATCACAACATATGCACTTTTCATTCATCAAATATTTCACGGTGATGGCATTCTTTAGACCGTGCTCTTATGGGTTTTATTTATGGTTTGAATTATGACGGAGAGCAGTGCATATCAGGAAGCGCACCTTATCCTCGAAATAACTTTCAGTTTGGCTGTGAAGTATGCATGCATTATACTGTCTTGTTCATGTGTTTAAGCTACTGAAGGATGCGGGCCTGTTAAAAATCTTGGAATAAACGCAAGAACTGCAATTCCAATTCCTTACATAAATATAACCTGAGCGAGATAAAGGGAGTTTTAGGCAGGGTAGTCGAGCTATCTGCGGCTAATAAAATTTTTTGTGCGTGTTTCCTCTTTCTCTAGGCCATCCGATAAGCCCGTAGTTTGCATACGTAACCTGTTAATTCCCCAGGGTTTTTCTTCTGAACAAACTGTGACGACATGCCCATATAAAGAGCATCCGGTGGGTTCCCAGGGCCGCGATGTGGAAAATCCATGACGCGTGGGCAGCTGCACTTCCAGTTGCCATATTTAGGCGGAGGCGGTGCTGATTCCGTCAGCGCTACAGCCTTATTTGGTGTTGTCACCAGCGGCGCCCAGCTTCCTCTGCCCAAGTATGGAACAAAGCCCGCGAGCGTTAAAGTTACGGTGGATTTGGGTCTGCCAGGCTATTAATAGCACAGGAAGTCTCCTAGGACAACACATCTGTCTTCAGCGGTGCTCTGTTTATTCCCGTTATTGGTTCAACAGCCATTTCACTGGCCTTTTAATCTTTTTTGTTTATTATCTTTGAATTCGCCTAGGCTATTGTGTAACTGCGCTCACCACCTTCAGTGTGATGATGTTGTATTAATCAAATTGTGTCACACATAAGTCATACTAGTCATTTTGCTTATTAATCCCAGTAATTGCTCTCTCAGGGCAAAATGGCTCAAAGCTTGTTGCCTCATCCTGTTTGCTTTATTTCGTTCATCTTCTTCTCTCATGCTTTACCACTTACACCATGTTTTACCCAAATTTCAAACATTATATTACTGGCAATTAACAGACACTCTTATCCAGAGCGACTTGCTTAGGTTACATTTTTTTAAACATGTGGTGCATATATACAGCTGGCTATTTACTAAGGCAACCCTGGGGTAAGTACTTTGCCCAAGGGTATAACAGCAGTGCCCCAGCAGGGAATCAAACCGGTAACCTTTTGGTTAAGAGTACTGCTCCTTATCACTATGCTACATTGCCACCCCATTGCTATATAGATGCCATTGACATGTGTAAAAATACTTTCCCTTACCCTCAGTCAGAGGCTTTATGGTTCCCAGTGTGCCAACCTATCACTGCTTTAACCTTTCCCTGCATTCACTTCTTCATCTCGCATTTGGCGCATGTGTCAAGCATGAGCCACAAAGGTCTCTAGATTTGTACACACTTGTTGGCACAGCTCGTGGTCCCTCCCTTTGCCTAGCTATGCCAAATATGGTGTGAAAACTAAATTTTTACATTTGTTTTCAAGCATTCAGTAATAAGCCTCAGATTTTGTACAATTGCTGGTCATGTTTCGTAGATGTGTGTTTATTTTTGTGTTAGGATACACACAATATGACCACCAAAAACCCAGTTTCACATATCAGTGACCACATTGAATTCATTCGTCACACATCTTAAACATTTATCAGGCACAGGCTGTTGATGTGTGCAAACAGCAGGTGAAAAAGTTTTGTCCCTTTGCACAATATGGCTGCAAAACACAACTTCTGAGTAAGATTTCCAAAACTTAGTTTGGCGTATTTATTGCTGGTGGTGTCTAGGTTTGCTTTCTTCTGTGCATAGCCTCTCACAGCCTTCACTCCTTGCTCTCTCACCTCTCATCATGTCTCTGGATGTGTGTGCATTGGCTTCCATAGCTCATCACCCTCAGTTATACACAGTATGGTCTTTGCTGCACAGACAATTACTATGGCATTTTCAGGCTTCACTCTTTCCTCCCGCAAATGTTCTTTTAGCCATGCAGTAGGTCGGAGTTAAAGCTTTGTCGCCTCCTGAAAATATACGAGTGTTACAATAACAACATTTGGGGAATTTCTCATTTCGAATATTTACCCGGCAGGAGGAAGAGAGAGGGTGTAGAGACAGAGAGAGACAGAGAGAGAGAGAGAGAGAGAGAGAGAAAGAGAGAGAGAAAGAGAGAGAGAGAGAGAGAGAGAGAGAGAGAGAGAGAGAGAGAGATTTTTTTTCATGGTTAAATCTGAAATTGTATGTCAGGAGTGACCGATTATGCTCACATGAATGACTAGCTATGCTCACATGCATCCTCGCATCACAATGCCTGTTTGTCTGCACAGATTCCAGGTCAAATTTCACATTCAGACACACACACGCACACGCATACACACACACACACACACACACACACACATTCCAGCAGCCATATGTTAGTCCACTCAGAGCCGTGAAGGAGTTGGGGGTGTGACCACTCTGTTGAAGTGTTTAGCCTCAAGGCATACGCAACAGGGAAGGGAGCTGGGGGAGGGAGAGTGTGGACTGCAGAGGGAACCCTGGGAAGGAAAGAGAGTGGGTCGAGTGAGGACGAAAAAACACGTTAAAAAGAGATTTGTGGTGAGGAACAAGAGAAAGGTGGGGTGGATGCCCACAGGGACACAAAAAGAAATTATACGAAGAAGTATGGTCTGCCGCATATTTTTTTCTGCGTTAAAAATGCTGTCTCAAAGTAACACTACTGTGTAACTAAAACTGCTACTGTTAAACCACTACTAATGTTAACCAAATAACCTTGTGTAAACCATGTCCCAAATAACCTCCCTTTCCCAGTGATAAATATTAGTGTAATTTAATGGGTATAAAGTAAAGGGAGGACTAGTAGAATCCAAGGTATACTGCCGACCGTACATGTTCAGAAGACGTTTGCACTAAAACACTTGGAGTGTGTATGCTACTCCGAGACCCTGTGAAGCTATGCCACTCAAAGCACTGGAAACATTACATTACATTATTGCCATTTAATAGACACTCCTACCTAGAGTGACTTACAAAGGTTACAATTTCATCCATTTATACAGCTGGATATTTACTGAGGCAAATCTGGGTTAAGTACCTTGCCCAAGGATACAGCAGCAGTGCCCCAGCAGGGAGTTCAAACCAGCTACCTTTTATTTATGAGCCCTGCTCCTTGCCACTATGCTACACTGCTGCCCCAGGGAATAAGTACCCAGGGAATACGAACAGATGGAGCAGGCTGGCTCCAGGATCGAAGGAAGTGTCAAAAAAGGTGTGTCTCACATGATGAGTAGCATCTACATGTCATTCTTAACAAGGCTCTTTTTGTGGTCACCACACATGTTTTCCGCCAGGCTCTCACCTCTTCTGCATTTGCAATAGTGCTTTGCCTAGTGTTCCCCACTCTTTCTGCAGTAGCATTTCTTTGATCACAGCAGCATCTTTTGCCTTGTCTGCAGAACTGCTGTGCCTGATTGAGTTATTATGGTGCAGTAGTGTAGTGGGGTGTTGTACCCTTGAGCAAGGTGCTTCTCCCGACTGGCTTCAGTAATTATCCAGCTAAATAAATGGATGACGTACAACAGGCGTAAGTTGTTCTGGATATGGGTGTCTGCTAAGCTAATAAGTGAGGTCTGGCTGTCTGGCAGCAGTGGTGCCCCATCAGGATCCAGGTGGTCATTATAATCTTCTGACCGTGGGGCCACCGCCTCTTCCCCCTCTTTAAGTGTTAGAGTTTGGGTCAAGAGACAGATCAGATGGACAGATGTGTGGTCAGGGACTGGGGTTCAGCTTGATCACCCCTCCTTCTCGGTAGCAGCAGATGGACGACAGAGACCAGAGTGTTTGACTCTCCCTCTCTCCCATTCTAAAGCCTGCCTATGGCATCAACATCCGCTGTCTGCACAAGATGTATTTATCAGGAACTGCGTTGGTCTGGAGTTCAGAGGAAGTTTACAATTTTGTTTTATTGCACTCTGTTCAGTGTATCTTGTGAATGTCCATGGACAAAGAATTGTTCACATTAGACTTGTTGCATTTTTATATTATGTGTGTATGGTTCTTGTTCAGTAAATAAAGGGTAGTTACAGCTCAGCTGTTCCTTTGTAATTGTTGTTCTATGACAGATCAACGCTGTTGTTGTTCAGCGAGACAGAGGAGCACAGTGTTCTCGCTTAGCTTCATATCGCCCTCTAGTGGACATAAAGGCTGTCTGAGTGCATTTTCTCTGTGGCCACATTTAAATGTCATCATTTCCTGCAGTGGAAAACTGCCAAAGGTCTGAAACGAGAGGAGGCGTTTCATTTCCAAGCTCAGTCAGTCATTCACTGACCTCAGATCAGTGGTTTGGGGTTATCTCGGGCCGCAGGGCCAGGGTGTTTCTTTCCAAACTCCCACAGTGCTTGGAGAGAACAGTCTCCCGCATTGTCTCCGCGGTGGCCCTGCCCTAACCCCCGGCCCTCGGCCCACTCCTCTCATGTTGCCTGGAGCTGGTTCTGTGGGCTCGACTTCCTGGCGGGGCAGCGTGTTCCCTGGAGGAACTCTTCCAGTGGCCTCACAGGTGGCTTCACGACGCCCACCCCCGCGGAATGCGTGCTTCCACTGAGACGACGGACAAGAGGAGCCCCCTCGAGTGACACGCGCCGCCTTCAGCCCGGCAGCGGGTCTGGTTTCAGCCAATCAGGCCTTGTGTTTGTGATGCTGCCATCCGACCCAACGGTGGGATTCTGAAAACGCGATTCTGCTGACAATGAGTAGGCTACTTACCTGTTCGAGTTGTATTTAACCATTTATTGTAGTAGGAGTTGTATCATTGTTCAGTCTCTCCCCTCAAGTTTTCTTTTTTTAATCATTTAAAAACATTTCTTTTGATTTAAGTTTATCAGAGTCAGAATGAATGATGTGTGATGATGTTCATAGTTCTATACTCCTTTACCATGGCTTAAAGGAGTTTAAGGGGTAAATAGCCAACCTGACAATATCACCATGTCGAGGAAAAACCCTTCAGTGGCAGAGAAGCCCACGGACTATGCTACAAAGTTATCCAGTGTGTCTGAAGCAGAGGCTGGTCATATCACCGATAAAACAAACAAACCACAGCGGACAAACAAATGATTGGCTACTGTATCACAAAACATTTCTGTAATTTTATTTAGCAATTATTTCTGCTTATTGCACAATTGTGGAGGGCAGCCGCCGACTATGATGTGTAAATAGAATTGTTTGAGGGGCTATACGGTCTTATGAGTAGCATTCAAGCAAAATCAACCGTTCACTTTGGCAGACACACTGAAATGGTTTTGAAGGTGAAAGGTAATTTCACTTGCATTTCTGATCTAACCCAGTGGTACAGAGAATGCCGCTGTGCCCTTGATAATACAATCATGTGATTTCACAGGGTTCTACAGCGTGTCTAAAGGAAGCTTTTTAGCATCAACGCCGCATAATCTTTTCACCGCTATAATGCCGGGGTCGTGTGAGGTGCCTCGCGGAACATGCAGTGCTCGGCTGGTGTGAAAATCAGGCCCTCTGTTCTCTCAGCTCCCCCGTCTCTGCGGCCCCCCCACCACAGCTCAGCAGCACCGGCTCAAACAGGCGCAGCTTTCACTCAGCATTTGATGGACATGTGTGTACTTCTCACACACACATCAGCCCATGTGTGTGTGTGTGTGTGTGTGTGTGTGTACTGTGGGTGGATGTATGTGTTTTGTGGGTGGGTGTGTGTGTATATGTGTATGTGTATTGTGGGTGGGTGTGTGTGTGTGTGTGTGTGTGTGTGTGTGTGTGTGTGTGTGTGTATGTGTATTGTGGGCGTGTGTGTGTGTGTGTGTGTGTGTGTGTACGTGTATTGTGGGCGGGTGTGTGTGTGTGTGTGGGTGTGGGTGGGTGTACAGTAAGGTGCCAAGACTAAAAATGTCTCTGTTCCACCGTCAATTCGCTATACTGTATAAGTAATAAGTGCAGCAAATTACGTGAAGTAGATTAAGTAGATTAAAGATTGAAGATAGATTGAAGTTTCTGTGATTTGAAGTGAGGGATTTTAGCAAACTGAAGATGCTATTTTATATATGTACTTTTTTCTTTTTAAAATTAAAATAATTTCAAACGAATAAATCAATAAAATTATTAAAATAAACAAGTTAAATAAAAATAAAATTAAATAAATTATTAAATTAAAAAAATACTGTTCTGAATAGCTAACAGGCCTGTTTCCTGTGTTTCAAAATGGCAGTAAGGAGCTGTGTTTAAAGAAGATTGTGCCTTGTGTTGTGTGACTTGGAGATACGATACAGATCTGGGCATCAGTGATGGTACGTCCTCTGTTCTATTCCCAGGTGTGGAGCTGTTGAAGACGATGTCACCAAATTTACGTCCTCGGCACTATGGGCGTGCTCACGCATGCATGTAGACCTTGTAACTTTGACGTTGAAAATCTGACTCCTGTCTTGTACTTGTTGCTCACTTACCTAGGTAGTATAGCGGTACTCCATTTTTCCTGTAATTGTATTTGACATGCAATCCTAGTTCAGATTAGTTGGCTCGCGTCACTGACCTTGCGCTCAGCTTCAGCACTATTTGCATTGTATGACCTGTACACATCTTGCTCTTGTGCCTGTTGTTTGCTCACTATTTGCACTTTTGTACGTCGCTTTGGATAAAAGCGTCTGCCAAATGAATAAATGTAAATGTAAATGTAGAATTTGAATGGCAGGCAATCACCCTCACATCTCCCAGTCCTGTCATACATGTGACATCCAACTGGGGTTTGGAGAGGAGAGAAATCTGGAAGGCCACTTCTGATCAAAAGCCTGTTTTTGTTTGGATTCTGGACAGAAAGTGCTTGAGTTTATGTGCTAGACCTTAAATAGAGTCACCCTGCCTGTGTGTTCACAGATATCCCCCTTTACGTTACACCAGTGTTTCTCAATCCTACTCCTGGAGGCCCACTGTCTTCTATTTATCCTTGCTCCAAATACACCTGATTAGTGTGATTAACATGCTCTTGATTAAATCAGGTGTGCTCAGCCAATCAAAAGCGCCACTGATGAGTTCAGTCAGGCAGGTAGAGCAGGAAAAGATGGAAAACGTTCAGAGCAGGGGGCCCCCAGGAGCAGGATTGAGAATCAGCGCATTACACAGACACACTAATTTACTCCAGAACTTGTCCACGTTCCTCAAACATGAGATGGTAAAAGACGTAAAGAAATCAGTTTGGAGCGTAGAGAAATGCAGAAGGGTAAACTGGCATCCAGGCACAGGAGCAGGTCCCTGCACGCATTCTCACACACCGACGTGTAATGAAACTGCGTCATGCATCGCGCCGAATACATTTGAACCCAGCAGCGGAAGCGTGTTGTACTCGCAGGCTGCACGAGGTGGGAATTCACACCTCCGCGTTAAATTCGGAATCCGCCGACAGCCCGCATCCACCAGGCTGCGTCTCGGCAAGGTGGCCGAGGGGCCCGGTCTGCACACAGCACACAGCCTGGCGGCCTTTCCAGCCTTCAGCTGTTAGTAACATAAAAATCCTCATTCGAATTCATGTCCTTGATTAATGACTGAAGAAGGTAGCGGTCTACAAGAATGAGATTCGTACAACAGACTCCCTGGGTGCCTTCGAGAGAAAGCTGAAAACTCATCTTTTCAAGCTATGTCTCTAGTCTACCTTCCTCTCCACCTATGCCTATTTTCTATAAAAAAAAGCACTCTGCGCTAGTTTAGCACTTAACTCAGTATCTTACTGACCTCTTGTAATACTTCTCAATAACTACTCAGCAGAGTGGTGCACTTATTTGGAAGTCGCTCTGGGTAAAAGCATCTGCTAAATGAAGTAATGTAATGTAATGTAGTGCATGCAGTATTTTGAGGAAAAACTTGTGTTGCTAAAATGGATGCCTGGATGTGCTCAACTAAGCGCCTGGATGCCGGTCTACATGGCAAGAGAGATCAAGATGCTTTCTGCAGATCAACAATGCTGCCTTATTTGGGCTTTACCATGCAGCTGTGAGACTGGGCATTCCATAGTCTAAAATTCCAGAAGACCGTCACGAGGATCTGGAGATTTAAGGAACACGCATGCAAAGCAGAAAGACGCCTTTGTTGCCAAGACAGCAGCAATTATCACAGAGACACTCCAAACACTCAAGAGAGTCAAGTTGTTATTTTAGAACAGTGGTTAAAGATATGCACTGCACCACACAGTGCTAGTAGGTTGACATTCAAACCAATTTTATTTTATTTTATTTTTGCATGAAGAAACTATCCATTCAAATGTTTCTCCATTTTTAGGCATTTCTCAATCAGACATCAGAAAAGTATTGCTTCAAATATAAACTACTTTTTCTTATTCATTTGGAACTCTGCTTTTAAGAATCTGATACTCGAAAGAATGAAGTCATCCTGGACAGAAGTGATTGCCTAAGTATAGTACATAGTACAGTGAATACAGGCAGCAGTGTAGCATAGTGGCATAGAGCAGGGCTCGTAACCAAAAGGTTACTGGTTCGATTCCCTGTTGGTACACTGCTGCTGCATCCTTGGGCAAGGTACCCAACTCAGAATTGCCTCCGTAAATATGCAGCTGTAAAAACACACAACATCTAAAACTGACTCTGCTAAATGACAATAATGTAATGTAATGGTCACAAGCAGGGCCTGCAACTGAAAGGTTGCTGGGGCAATTCAACACTGGGGCACTGCTACTATATCCTTGGACAAGGTACTTATTCCAGAATTGCCTCAGTAAATATCCAGTTGCATAAATGGATAACATGTTGCAGTTTCACTCAGTTGTATTATCTACTGACATAGTGGATTTGCCATTAAGATATATTTTTGTAATTTTTGTCAAGAGCAACCTGCATCTTATTATATACTGTCTGCTAAGGTGATGATCAGTATCTTTTAGCTCAAGCACAACTTCATCACCTCTAATACCATCACACTGCGATTTCTACTGCTGGAGCATCTTCCTTTCAAATAATATCTCTCAAAACTGTCTATGAAATATGCTCCATGGTATTCCCTTTAAGAGCACTGTATCACACAGTATTTCACTGATTGGTTGAATGAAAGGGGAAGCGCTAGGACACAGAGTGACAGGGGAGTAATTGGGGTTCTTTTCAAACCTGTGGTGTGTGTGTGAACACACTCAGTTCAGACGCCCATCTACATGAGTTTTCTGGGCTGTTTCCCTCCTGGAAAATGATGTTACCCATTCTGCAGTGTCCTTCAGTTGTAACATCATTTGATGTCTACATCTGTCATCTTCCTATGTCTGCCCTGACATCAGCAGGATGTAGGTTTCTATCCATTTTTTTTTTAAACAAGCTCTACTAATCAGCCAGGACCAAAAACATGCAGAAGACAAACAAAAACACACACATTTGTTACAAACCTTTTATTAAGATATTCAGATTTTTTTTTCTCTTTTGACATTTTTTTACAGTAGTTAATGTGCAATTCTCTTTATCATTGGGTCACAGTTAGGAATTCACAAAGTTATTGGCACTTGGAACACGGAATAAACACTGGTGCTACAGGGATCACAGCGGGCTCTGACAAAGGTAGACGCTACTGCATTGGTTTGAAAAGCGGTTCTGGATTAATACCTCATGCTGTGAGTGCACAACTAACAATCAAACTTCATTAGTGCCTCTATGTATAATATACAGTTTATATATATTTATATATATTTATATATAGTGAAAAAGGTCTGCTGTAGCCTCGGCCATGCCAGAGACGCCATCCTCTCCACCTCGTGAATGAGAGACCCAGCCCTCTCCCTGTGTGTGTGCAATCTATGTGTGTGTGTTTGAGTGCGGTCATGAAGGCCATCTCTTCCTTCACAGTAACAGCCTGATTGCTATATTATTATTATTATTATTATTATCAAATTCTCTCCCTCCACTGAAGAGAGGGAGTGTGAACAAAGAATTTTTTTCCCCCTGAACACAATGGAAGCCTGATTTTAGCAGCTCTGAGCCTCGTGTTTAGCAGCTAAACCTACAGCCGGCAACAGCCCCCGCAGCAACCCGTGAACCGGGCGGATGGGCGAACACGGGATATGACACAAAATGGGGGGGGGTGCTGGTGGCGGGCGTGGGCTCTTCGGTCTGACGTGGAGGCGGTCGGAGGAGTCTCCTGCGGGGGTCTCTGGCATGCGAGGTCATTACAAGAGCGGAATAATAAGTAACGACTCTGGGTAAAAGTCTACAGGTTGCCGTCAGCGGAAATGCAGAGTTGAGCATGGGGGATTGGGGGAGGGGGGTTCATACAAGGAGCGGCAGGCCGCAGCGCCAAGCGGGAAGAGAGCTGCACGGTCTCAAACTCACCTCCCCCAGAGCCTGCCTGGGGAGGGGGCGGGGCGGGTATGGGACAAAGGGAGGGGGTGGGGTTAAATATGCAAAATTAAGAATAAGAATAATAATAATTAAAAAAAAAAAAAAAAAAACATCAACAACAACAACATCACTCACATCTCATAACCCAACCAGTCCCCCTGCTGCCTCCCCTTCACACATTTGATACAGGAGAACTGAACACAAGGTGCCGAGGTGCTCGCTCACTAAGCCGAGGCTGTGAACTCTGACCCAAAGGTGCTTTCTTTTCTCTCTAGTATGGAGGGGCTGGCAGACAGACACGGACTCTTCTCCATCACTAGACAAATCACTTAAACCACCCCCGCCCACTTTTAGCTCTCCTCTTTATATCTTTGTATACTTTGACTTCAGTAGAGATCAGAGGCCATTTGACTTCTCTACACAATGATAATTTAAAGGAAAAAATAAACATACAGTTGAATTCCTCACAATAAACAAGGAAGTAAAACAAGTTTGAAGTGTTTCCATTTATTCGTCCATGAACAGTCCAATCGGAAGGCAGCTGATTCCCCCTTGCACAATGATCCGTTACAGTACAGGCACACTTTGCAGCGTTCTAAGCATCAGCGAGCATCCTAATGACACTTAACCAGCTGCAGGTCCTAAAACATGATTTTTTTTCAAGCCTACAATCTTTTTTTAAAAAAAAAGTGAACATGTGTTAATCATTCAAGAAGAGGGATCTCTTTAAAGCCACATTACATTTATTGGTTAGCCACAGCCTGCTGCCTAACGAGGTGCTGCCACCTAATGGTGGATGCTGGCAGTGCTAACAGCCAAATACTCTTTGCTGCAGTAACACACCTGAACAGCAGGTGGCGAGCCCAGGAAATACCAGCCACTGATGCAGCTCACTAGATCTCTATTTTGTCTTTTTAAATATACTGTATGCATAACAGTGTATATATACACGTACACACAGATTTTATGTATGTATATGTATACACATTATATATATATATATATATACCTATTCCATTCAATAGAGATCCTATCTGTACCTAAATTGCCCCACTGTTTTGCTAGTAAAAAATAAAGACAAACAATCAACAGTAATGAAAGGACCCCCATCTCCTACCTGCTCCTGTCTCAATTCCAGTTTCATTTAAATAAGCAAACGGCTTTCTGACCAGCACACAGCTCCCACCCCCACCCCCACCCCATAGCAAGTCATTGCCATACACAATGCAAAAATAGGTGGTACTTTTCCTCTGTCATTTGTTTTCTTTTTATGAGACGTGGGAGCTCTACTCATTATTCTTGAATTAGTATTTTCCTTAAAGAACCTAACTCTAACAGCACAGGAAAAAAGAAAAGTTAAAAAATTAAAAAAAAAAAAAACAACAACCAGTGTCTGAAGTTGTACAAAAACAGCGTGACCAGCCAACACCCCCCCCCAAACCCAGCAGGAGTTTCAGCTCCCAGCAGACACCAGCGCACCCAAGTCAAACATACATACATCTTCATCAGGATCATACCTACTGACGCTGGACTAGCACCCAGCTGTGCCCAGATTCTCACACCAGCACTGATCAGTAGCCTAGACTCTCTCACTCAGACAACCACGCAGCCCACCCACACAGAACACGCACAAGCATTCAGGCACACGCACGGGCATGCCTATGGCCAGGCTGAAGGACCCCCTCCCGGCATGCTGAAGGACCTCTCTCTGTGGGGGATTTACGGTGTTCCCGTGCGTCTCTGCCTTATCAATCAGGCCTCATCGACAGCAGAATCGCCCACCACCCCTCCCGAAATCCACCACAATAAAACGGGTTTGACAGCGTTATCGATATTTACACCAGGGAATCGCTGTGAATGGGAAAGACAGCCGTCAAAAGATGGTGCTCAGAAGGACAGCCATCGCAAGGTGAGCCTTGGAGGGGCAGACCTCCTTGCTTTACAGGAGGGTGTGTGAAAACAGAGCCAGACACAGATCCAGCCTCAAGGAAGACCGTCCTATCACCCCTTTCCCTGTGCGTGTGCACGTACACACATACATGCACATACCCGCACGCTTACTTAATATAGATTAAAATAGATTAAAATTGATTTTAAAAAAGTGAAGAGTAACTGACCAAAAATGTCTCCAAATTTGGGATTAGGGTCTGAATTGTATTAAAACTTGATGATTAAATGAATTGTGTTTTCAGGGCTTTTTAGTGTTTGATGCATCTGCCGGCCAGCTGTGTGTGTTTACTGCTGTTTGCCTAGGCCTGAATCAACCAGACTGATCACCTCTCTGTTTGCGTCTTCAATCCGCTGGGGGAGAGAAGGGGGTCGCTCACAACGAGCCAGACAGTCCCCATACCCCCGCATCAACACATATGCGTGAGTAGACACACACAAGCACACAGACATGTGCGCATATGCATGGACACACACACACGCAGACACACGCACACACACACACACACACAGACACACGCACACACACAAAGCCCTGCTTCTCTGCACCCCCACACCACCTACACGCAGCCACAGAGAAGCACAGAATTAAGCTTGTGCACGAAACCCAAACAAACCCACACACTTTCGCAAAGACAACACACAACAAACACACCCAAACAAACAGGCTATTGTGTTCCCAAATCAAAACACTACCCACATACAGACAGCAGGGAGCATGGTTAAACCCATCAATGAAAGCACACACATGCACTGTCTCACACACACACACACACACACACACACACACACACACACACGACACGACAATACGCTCCGCACACATGCAAGCCTCAAGCAGCCACCACCCCCACCCTTTCTAAACAGACTGGCTGTGTCTAACTCCCAGACACAGACTGTGTAATGACTGCGTAAAGGCAGTGATGAATTTCACTCTCCCTCCCGGTGGTCAAACTTGAGCAGGAGAAGCGTGCTCACTGGGCACTGCGTTACGTTTTGGTCATGTGAGCCAGACGAGGTCAGAGCCAGGGCTCACCTTTAACCTCCTCATAGAATACAGCACTGATATTAAACACAAGGCCTCTAAAGTCAGCTGCTTCCCCCCTCGCCATCCCCGTCACTGTGAATGTCCTACCCTGTGTCAGTGCAACTCCAAAAGAAACCAACTGCAGTTATGCATTTGGCAAAATTTTGTCAACGGGCAAAGCTGACAAGGACATCTAGATCCAGACCAGGATGTCCTAAGACTCGAGCACAACTTGACCTCAGGCTTGGTCCCGCACAGTGGGACCAGAGAGGGAGGGCATCGTTAAAATGAGTCCATGTCGCTCCTCTGCAGCGCGGTTCAGCCCGTCTTCAAGCGGCAGGCCGAGGCGCCTCTGCTTTTAGCATTGCTCCTCCTCAAATCATGTGTGAAAATCAGCCACACGAAAACACAGCTGCGCACCTACCCCTCCCCCCCTCACCCCGGTCTGCCGTCCCAAAGGTGGCAGTCGAGCTGAGCTCCTCTCACACCACCCTGTGAACCCCCCCCTCGCACGTGACGCCTTCCTGCTGTCCCGATGGAGGACACAGGGGACACCCCCTCCCTCAACAAATCAGTCAAGGGCTGCCCTCAAATTCCCCTTAACCTGGCAGTGATGCATGTTAAAAACAAACACAAAAACATTTTCACACTTCTCCTGTGAGCTACACAATCGTACACTACTTGTTGCCACAGAAAACGAAATATAAATAAATTTGAAGGTGGCTGTTTCCAGAAGTTTTACAGAGAGGGATATAGAGGGAGTGATGTGCAAAGTCTCCACACTGGGGTCCTATGGGATGTCTCCCGGGGATACACAGCTGTAGGTACAACGTAACGGCAGAGTTTAACCAAAGCCTCTTGTACCCATTCCGTGATTCATCTTTGTTTTCTCACTTTGCTGCGCAGAGCTTCAGAGCTGCTGGTGCTACCATGCACAGACCCAAAATTCTGCTGACGGCGCAACGACGTACCGTACCTCAGACCCTACAATGCACGTGATCCCCGTGCCGCAAGGCTTCAAGCATCTATACTGACTGGACACAGATGTCAGTGGGTAACGCAGCACACGGCTGTGTGTGGATTTGGATACGCAGTAAGACTCAAGTCCCTGGAGTAGAGCACACACACTAGTGCATCTCTAACGGACAGCTGGGACACGCCCAGCTACGGGCGGCGCTGGTGGATGTTGGAGGGTGAGAAAGGACAGTAACAGTAAGGACCACCTCCATCTGCAGCGCGTCTGTGTCTCGGGTACCAGGGAGAGAGAGACGGACGACCCCTGACCTCTATAAAAAGGGAGAGTCGCACGCCATGGAACAGACGCATCTTTCAAATGGGCGCCAAACAGCCTGGGCCAGAGACATAAGCATGCCCACACCCCACACGTACGCACACACATACACACGCTCATTCACAAAAAAAAAAAAAAAAAAAACGAAATAAAAAAAAACATTTTTGGATAAGATTTGTTAATGCAAAAATATTTGCTTTCGTTGCTCGCTTAAATTCTTTAGTGGGAATATAACTTCACAAACAATTCAGTCTGAAAACGAGATTTTAAAACAATCCCTCTTTTTTTCCCCTCTATACACATAAAATATATATATGTATATAGTTAAATATTTTTTAAAAAATATGTCAGTCTTCTCCATTCCCAGTATCTTTACAACCTCAAATGACCTCTCCTCTCTTAGGATCCTTGGCAATGTTACATACAGAGAAATGAGCAGAAATAAACAAAAAAAAATATTTAATAAAAACTTAACATAAAGAAATGGTCAATTTTCTGGTCAAAAATGTGACACCAAGAGTTCAGGAGGATGGGGCAGAGGGAAGCAGGGTTCAGGAATTCTTTCTGATGCAGACAGAGAGACAGACAGACTGACAGACAGATTAATCCACCCTGTTCTGCTGGTACAGCCTGCCGCAAGGGCCTCATCTATAGTGTTGTTTAGTGGAGGGTGGAATACAATCCGACGCCACACGCTAATACATTCAAAATCAGAACAGTGTTATCAGACACATGGGCCCCTCCCCCCTTGCCTGCGCCCCTCCCCCTGGCCTGGACACCTGTGGCCCTCCCCCTGGCCCCACCCTCTTAGAAGGGAATGTGGGAGGAGCTGACTATCCACCTCACAGAATAAACTTAACTTTACAAGCCAGCCCAAGTGAGGGACAGGTTCTGCACAGTAGGGTGGGTTAATCTCTGCTTCTGTTTTTTTTTTTAAAAAAAAAAAAAAAAAAAAAACCCTCCCCCCAAAAATCCCTACCCTCCCACCCATGCAAGGATAGCTGAACCCTGGGTCACATGACAGGCTGGGGTGAAGGGTGGGGCAGGGGTAAGAGAGGGGGTGTTACTGGGGGAGTTGGTTGGTTGGTTGGGGGGGTCACTTACTAAAACAAAGTGCTGCTGTCTCCGCCCACCCCCTGCAGGGACTCGTTGGAGGCGCCCGCCTCCGCCGACGCCCCCGCGTCCAAGCCCCCGGTCTCGAACCCGTGCTCGGCGGCCATGCCGTCCGCCTCCATCTTGACGGTGTCGGGCAGGAAGCTGGAGTAGGCGTCGCCCTCCGCCATGAGCAGCTTCAGCTTGGGGATCCAGCTCTTGCGCACCACGCGCCGCGCGTTGGTGCACATGTCGGCCGCGATGGCGTTCATCTCGCTCTCCTTGAAGCTCGTGGCGAAGTTCTGGCAGTAAACTGAGGCGCACAGAGAGCAGAGAGAGAGTCAGCCACACCTTGTTCTTACAGCAGGAACACAGGGCAGAAGCCGCTCACGCTGCTGAAGGCTGGAAGCGGCATTAAGGGCTTGCTACACGTCCACATGCTGCTCTCGTACATTGTCTCTGTAAGCGAATGCCTCATGTTTATGTACGCGTACGCTTTATCTTTATGTATGCGTATGCTTTATGCTTATGCATGTGCATGCTTTATGCGTGTGCATGTTTCATGTTTCATGCATGCCTGTTCTTTATGTATATGTATGCGTGAGCTTTATGTTTATGGATGAGATGCTTTATGTTTATGTATGTGCCAGGACAGTTTGAGAATTGAATTTGAAACTGTATATTGTGTGTACTGTAGGTGCAATGCACTGTGTGTGGGTGTATAATAGGAGAGCACATGCATATGTGTGCACCTGTCAGTATATGTGTAGTTGTGTGTATGCTTGCACATGTATGGTTGTGCATGTGTGTGTGTGTGTGTGTGTGTGTGTGTGTGTGTGTGTGTGTGTGTGCTTTTGTAAGTGACACACTCACACTTGACAGCGTGTAGCACTCGGCTGTCCAGCGGCTTGCGGCTGGGGTCGTTAGTGGAGGAACGGATACCTGTCCCGCAGCTGTTAGCCAGAGTGTTCCTGTAAGGGCAGAGAGGAGGTCAGAGACACACACACACACACACACACACACACACACACACACACACAAATGCATACACGCACCCATACAAATACACATGCGCAAATCCACATACAAAACACACACACACACATGCACACACACACACACACACACACACACACGCACCCAATCAAACACACACACATAAACACACACTTGCACACATGCACACACACAAACACGCATATAAACATGTACACACACTTGCACATAAACACACACTCATGCTGGCAGGCTAATACAGCTCATTTCCCTTCCAAGTCCAGCAGTGCATGTCACAGCTAAGACCTCTTTCATTAAAGCAGCTGTGCAGACACAGGATGTCCCAAAACACATTTCACATCTGTTTTGAACCATCTGCAGTAAGTTAAACATTTTGATCGCTACATAAACATTGTATTATCAATGCTAGCTATACATTTTGAACACTGCCTCTCACTCAGCAGAGCAAAGCACAGCACTTCAGAGGAATCACTGAGTCACAATATGATGCCTGCAGTGTCACAGTTCCTTGCATAGTGCACAAGAGCTGGCAAATTCCAGCAACTTAGCCACAAACCAAGTACTAAGATTCCTGGAATGAAAAAATCTAAAATCTGAAAGGGTAAAACAGATGGGTGGGGACAGGTGAGGTGGGGGGGGTCAGGGGAAGGATGGCAGGCTCACCGGTCAAAGAAGGATGCCAACAGTCTCCTCAGTAGTACTTTGTGTCGAGTCCCGGCGCTGACGTGACAGTTCATCAGCTGGGCTCGGGTGATGAAGACGCTGGTCCCTGCAGGGAGACACAGAGAGAGACGCACGCACACACACACACACACACACACACAAACAAACACACATACACAAACATAGAGAGAGATACACAGAGACACACACACAGAGACAGAGACCATGTTACAGCACTGCTCCTTTCCTACTGATCCAGTATTTACCATTAAGTGCCAGTTTCATGCGGAGAACTCTGCACACGCTTCTTCATGGTATTCCGTGTTGTAATGCGGTTGATGATAATCACCAGGTTGATGACAACACCACCATAATTACAGGGTCACAATCAATGCATCTTCAACACCCCACTTTGTGGAAAAGTTCCACCATACCCGCAGTGTTGTAGTGCATTCATTCTGTATGCTGGACTTGTCCTCGAGTCTGTTTGAAGGACAACAATCACGCCACTTGCATGTAAAACCTTATGCTAATGCCTCATACTCAGGTTTTCAAATAAATAAAGGGCCTGGTAGGTACATAGGACTTGATATGTATCAACTCACATCTCTAATCTTCATGTGTCCCAAGTTCTTTTTTATACATATAACATTACATTACAGTCATTTAGCAGATGCTCTTATCTAGAGCGACTTACATAGCTAACAATTTTTTTTACATGTTATCCATTTATCCAGCTGGATATTTACTGAGGAAATTGTGGATTAAGTACTTTGCCCAAATGCCCAGTGGCAGTGCCACAGTGGGGAATCAAACCAGCAACCTTTTGGTTACAAGCCCTGCTCTTTACCACTATACTACAATCTTATCTTCTATATAAACATTGTATAAATTAATCTATTAACAACATTAGAGCAGGTGCTGCTGATACGGACTATGCTACACTGCAGGAAACAAAACCAGCTTCGATCTGTCATTAAAGAATGGTATTGATATATTGACGTTTTAGTCCTCAGACTCAGTGATTACTGATGCGTGCATAAACCTCTAGCCTCCAGGCCAAAGGCTGCTGGCAGCCGTAAGGACAATGAGTCTGATCCAAGATCAGCTCCAAAAAAAGGCTGCTGGCAGCCGGGGCGGGCAGATACTGACCTGAGACCAGCTCCAGCTTCTCGGCGGGGTCTCCCTCCTCGTACAGTTTGGGGTGGCAGCGGTTGCCGATCTGGGTGATGAGCTCGGCAGGCAGCGAGGCCAGTTCCTGCCGTACACGCATCCTTCCCCGGGAGTCTGAGGTCAGGTGGTCCGGCAGGGCGTCCACCCGCTCCCCGGCTGCTGCGCGCGCACGCGCACACACACACACACACACACACACACACACACACACACACACACACACACACACACACACACACACACACACACACAAAGAGCACACACGCAGAGGGCAAACAATCCATCAACATCCAGATCATACTTCATAGTCCTCTCAAGAGACTATCTTTGAGAAGTCTTTATGCTAACTTGCTCTTAAGATGGCTAATTTACTACGCTAACATACACTTAGTAATGTCTTAGTAATGTCAACTCGCTCGCTAGATACCTAATTTCTAGACTAACTCGCACACGTCTTAATGGTAACTAGTTCACGTAAAACAGGTAACATAATGCAGTTTTTGGCAGATTGAGCCTTCCCCTTTTGATGTGGACAGTGAAGGTAGATCAAACCTAAAAACACTGGCCTCAGATCAGACTTGCTATTCAGTAATTTATGGTTTCCGTGAGGATTACACAGAGAATGTGTTCTTAGTCCAGCATGGGCTCTCACTCTGGTGTACACACCATCCCTCTGATCAGACACATGAACAAAAGTAAAAGGAATTTTGTCATTTGTTAAGCCACGTTTAAATAATAATGTAATTAAGGGATCTAGGCAGTTTAGACGGTGTGAAAAGATGACTTGACAGGCCATCTAGTGTTCAGACAGGCAGGGAAAAATCCTGCTCACCAGACTTCCTCCACCTTCCTTTCACAGCCCTCACTCTGTAATCCCTCCTAATCCTTGCGCCTGTCCATCTCTACCTGTGCCCTCATCTATTGTCTTGTCCAGCCCGTTCCTTTGATTTCTCCCTTAGCCTTACCCTCCTTGAGCCCCTCCCCCTCACCTACAGCCCATCTGTTTGCATTCTACAACCTCCTCCCACCTGAAGCCCCTCCCCTTTCACTTAAAACCCCTCCCACTGTCCCTTGCAGCCCCTCTTGCTATAATCTGCAGCTCTGCCCATCTCAACTTTAGCCACTACCTTTCACCTGCAGCCCCTCCAAATGCTTTCTACATCAACTTCCCACCTGAAACTACGCCCACTCACCTAAGCCCCTCCCCCTTTCCCACCTGCAGCCCCTTCTCCTTCACCTGCAGCCCCTCCAAATGCTTTCTACATCACCCTCCCACCTGACACCACTCCCTGTCTCACCTAAGCCCCTCCCCCTTTCCCACCAGAAGCCCCTCCCCCCTCTCACCTGCAGCCCCCACGTTGAGCATGCTGTACATGGTGTACATGTTGCAGATCTGCCGGTACTGCTCCTCAGTGCCGTCGTCTGTGACTTCCTCCTCCTCGTCGTCGTCGTGGAAGGAGTTTGGAGAGTCGCTGGTGTAGGTGCTCAGGTTGCCAGGGCTTGTGCTCTCCGATGCGTTGTTGCTGTTCCCGTTGGTGCCCCCCCCACCGAGGCTGCCGACGGCCCCCGCCCCGCTCTGAGACTGAATGGCGCTGCCCCTCGCCGCATCCTGGGAGAAGCGGGCGGCCTTCCTCATGCCCCCCCCGCCTCCCCCGCTCGAGCCGCCGCCCCCCTCCCGGCTTCCCCCCTCCCACAGTCTCTTCGCCACAGGGGTGCACACCACAGAGTAGGATGACCCCTCCTGCTGCTCCATCTTGACACGGGACACCAGGGGCAGGGGGGTGAGGCAGGAGGCGGGGCGACCGGCCCCCGTGGCGGCCACGCCCACGCCCCCGCCGGTGCCCGCTGCTGCTCCCGCGCCACCCGCCGCCGTCTGCGTGACGGGGCTCTGGGGCTCGGAGGGCGGGGTCTCCTCGGCGTGCAGCCCCTGCGAGTCGCAGCTCGGGGAGCTGACCTTGAGGAAGAACTCGGTGCCCTTCTCCATGATCTGCTGGATCTGCAGGAAGCCGGCCGTGTACATGAGCAGGAACTGGTCGCCCACGTTCATGCTGAGCCGGCCCGTATAGCAGAAGGACAGGATCTGCTGGAAGCTCTGCGGCTGCACGGCCGGGGGCAGCTCTACCACCGAGCTCTTGCTGCCCGAGTTGAAGAGGTCCCGGAAGTAGGAGCTGCTGGCCGCCAGCACGGCGCGGTGTGCCTTGAAGGCGTGGCCCTTCACCACCACCGACACGTCGCAGTACAGCCCCTGCAGCCGCTGTTCGTTCAGACACTCCAGGACGCTGTTGCCGAAGTTTGGGATGGCCATCTGCAGCGTCTGAGCCATGGCGGTACGCCTGGCACCACACTGTCTGTGCACGGGGGGAGAGAGAGGCAGGGGGACTACCGTCAGATCACACCTGTACACCTGTACCAACCCGGGTCCTCTCCTCTGACCGGCCCCCCTCATCAATCACACAAACACAGACCACCTTTTACAAGAGCAGTAAAACTACAGTAATTACCAGTGGGCAGTCAAGTCAGGGAGAGGAAAAAAAAAAACAGACTGCATGTGCGCACACACCTACAGACTGGAGAGGGGAACTGCAGGAGATCTGTGACAAGTGCACACTGGAGAGTTGCAGAGGCCAAGAGGTGAGCATAGGCTTTATACGACTGGACCAAATGACCACTCTGCAACTTGTTCCTATAGCTGCATACGACACTAACATCAGTTCCTCCACTGAGTTAAATGTGTAACACATGTTTATTCCTAAAAAGACAAACTAACCATTCCGCTAATTGCAAATACATTTGCGTAATTTCCTTTGAAACTAATCTTAGGAAATTACACCCTAACGATTCAATAGTTAACATCACTGAACAAACATTAAAAAAACCAATGAGGACTAGGTTTATACAATATCCTAACAATAATTTTCTACACTTCTGTGATGAAATGAGAGTTAACAACTAAAAAACGCATTTTAGCCTACAAGTATATGTAGTTGGAAATAAATATTAATTTGTCTGGAAAAAGTCAATAAGCACTTTAAAATGAATACCAAGGAGTCCCACCATGTCCCACCAACGTCTTCCCATATGTGCACAAGAGAGAACTTCAGGTACCTATAGCTAACTCTTCTGACAGTGTTAATACGGGACACTGAATACAAATTCATCTACGTCACCAGCAGATGTTTCGGCTAATTAAGACGCATATGAATCGAATGATCATTAGGTATACTCTGAAAAATTGTTGCTTTCTGAGGTCTCTCTTAATTACAAAACATGCACATTGATAATAATGCACATAAGCATCGCCATGCTTGCCCAAGACCAGATTTCTGGCAGTTTAATACAGTTACCTCTTCAAATTGGAGGCACCGACGACCCCTTTCCTACTAAATGCAACAAAATAGAGCTTCTTACAAAACTCTCCCTTTTGCCCAAATGCCTACAGCATTATCAAACCGAGTACCTTAACTATTCAATTACACCAACATAAACAGAAAAATCACCTACAACGATTCCAATCTCCACCACTGAAGTCGAAGCATTTAAGATACCAACACACATTAACACATATGCGCACGCAGCACCTGCAACGTTGTCAAGTTTAATTGCACCGATTTCAGTCCATTTTGCATTACCCAGATTTTAACCAATCCTGACAAACACGTTATAGCCATAAGAACAGCACAACCGGCGTGATATCAAAATTCTAACTGGCTCCTGAAATATGCCAAGACGTTCAACGATTTTAATTCTTACACACGCGCTGGCAAAATGCACGCTGCTTGCAGCTCTTAAGACTGTAATCCTACACACACAGACAGTATACCACAGAAACTGTTGTGGAAGTTAACTCTGAGAAAAGCAAAAACCGAAGGACTGGACAGGAGGAGAGGTTCGCCGCGGGCACACGCGCGGACAGAATACGAGAGAGTGGGAAATAAGGTCGCCCAAGTTCACGCACCAGCAAACTGCATTTCACCCCGACAATAAAAAAAGGAGGTCAAGCATATCGTGACATGGAAATATTTAAGACAGACAGTAAGACTGAAATAAAGAGTTTCTTTTTTATTTAAGAAAAATAATTATCTATATTAATGTTGATGTTTTAACGCCAATATAGAATGGAATAAATTAATGATAACAATCTACCGATATGCTGGATAAGTTATGAGCCAAAATACCTAATAAAATACATTACTTTGTGTAGCTATTTATTTACACCGAGAGATAGCTATACTTGTAGCAATCGTTACTGTTGACATCTCATTTCCTGGTTCAAGGTGTTTGCATTAATGTTATGTCGCCATCGTTTAATCTTAATCTTCCTGTCATCCGAAATGATCTATCTTGCTAACTTCTTTACAGTACTTCTTCAAAATAAATTTAAATTATAACTAATTTACCTAGCTAGGCATTTTACTTGAATGGTTTTGCATGCTATAGATATTCGGCAATGTGTCTTGGTAATACTGCAATCCTCTTTCCTGGATCAGATGCAGCTATTAATCAATAAAATATACACAATTAGATAACACTAAACACAAATTAATTTCAAACCTTGAGTGTAATAAGAGCGGCTAACGTGTCCTTCCCGAGTCGCGTTTAGCCGGGGCAGCCCACGGGAAGACTGAAAAGAGATCGCGGTGGCAAGGCTGGCCGTGCCCGCCGTATGCCAGTCTATCTGCCCGGTAGGAGCGCTCCACTGGCACGGGCCGGGGGGCGACGGCAGACGTAAAAATAAGTATCACACGGTCTTCGCTTCGGATGCGGCGTCTCCAAACTACAAACTACTAATCAAACGCATTTGCAATCGGGAATATGCCACAATCACAAAGAATAAATTAATTGTTTGAAAAGAGTTCGCATCCGCCGCTGGAACCCCAGTCTGTGCCACAGCATTGATTGCAATGTCGGATTGTGTTAGCAGGCTAGCTACATCCTCGGGCCTACAGATACGGGATATGTCTCTTGCTAGCTAAAAAAATTTTGGTTCGCCCAACACGTTCACACGCATTATCACTTACAGACAACAGCAATCTGTAGCTACCTTGCTAGTACCAAGCACGCTCCCGAATATCGTTCATAAATTATTTCGTGCGTAACGTTATTCTGTATTGTCATGTAACAAACTTGGTCGTCAGCTAGCCAGCTATATATCCGTTTAAATATTTTCGATTTAAATATTTTGGGTTGGGGGCGGGGGTGTCGCTCCCCCTCCACACTCCATCTTTAACGTTACAGACATCAACAGGTCATCCCGGGACAAACGCAGCAACTGGGGGCGAGCCAGACGAAACCAGCGCGGAGAGAGGAGAGGGGGGTTACAAGTCGGGAGACAAGACACCAATTTAACCACTTCTCGCCAGTATGTGCTGCACTCCGGTCCCATCAATTAATTTTTCTTTTACATACACTTTAGCACCAAACGAAAGTATCTGCATAATTAAAGCGCTTGCATTATGCATACATTAAAAAAAAAAGTTATGAAATTGGTTGTGGCGCCGGGGCTGCAGCCAGCTGTAGGCAATGGCCAGGAAGCCATTGAAGTGGTTAAAGTTTTGTTGGTGCCGTTCCTACGGACCCATCCCCCATCGCACACCTTCCCCAAAACAATGCCCCCAAAAACCACACCGAACCAACCAGATTTCCGACCAAAGGCTGTGCCACAACGGGACAGCTGGCCGCTCAGACCCCCCTGCAGCTTCCCGCAGCCCTCCGCGACCCAGATTGACCGGCGGGAAGCCGGATAAAACTCACCCCCTCACTGTAAGCTGTTGCAAAGTGTTTCAATGGAGGAGTCGGACGCGTTCTCTCTCTCTCTCTTGCTACAGGCGGCCATTCATTGTGAGCACAGGCGAGACGCCGAGCGCAGAGTTATCGAGGGCAAACACTTTCCCAGGAGATGCGGAGCGCAGAGTCACCGATCGCGCAGACAGACACGACTCGCTGTCTCGTCACTCATGTGGTCACATACGCTCCCCCCCCAAAAATTCAGGGACGTTTTGTTCCTGGCCGTTGATGTGCCTGTGTACAGTAACAGCAGAAGCCAATCCCCCCTCGTGAAAGCGACAGACAGACCAATGTTGCAGAAAGTAGGCTAGGTACCTCAGAGCGTCTAGACTTCGACAGGTGAGCCCCTTGGGGTCTCGATATACCGTGTACAGAATACCAAGTAATGTCTGCATTAAAGAACAGGAACGTCTCATCAAACACAATGCCGTTTCTATTCGTGTCATTTTTCCACCTGAAATATTTTGAATATCTGGATCGCTGTAGGCAAGCACAACAAGGTGCTCTCTTGAATGTCTTTTATGTATATTATGTGTTCCATAAATGACCATACGTTTGTTAAAACCTTGACGACATGGTGGGTCTTGAACACCCTGGAACATAATCAGACTCTGTGCAGCCGCAGTTATAGTTAGAAAAAGCTTTATCTGATCAAAGTCCGTTTTAAATGTCAACATTTTTCCTGCCACTGTCTTCTGAGGAATACATGATGATAAGAAAAAATAAATTAAAACATCAAATGCCCTTTGCAGATTTAAACTCACAGAAGAGCTGTCAGTTTTGTGCAGAAGAAATACAGTCTACAGTCTTTTTTTTTCATAATGAGATGCATTTAATTTTTTTTTCTTGTTTCTCTTTCTAATGTTAAGGAAAAAAAAAAAAACTATGCACTGTGCTGATCCAGCAACTTCCAGTCAGAGAGAACTGTACCTTTTGCAAGACCACTAGGGTACTGGATACATGTCTTTATTCACTGTGCAATATTGAAAATCTTTTATGATATGAGGAGTGATTCAGTTCTTGCAGGCTTTTGAAAATTCTTAGGCAGCACTGAACCTTCTCCACAGTTCAGGAGGTGTGTCAGTCACACACCAAAAAAGATCAATCAATGCTAATAATCTCCGATAGCCTGCATACAAGAGGTGGCATCATTATTGTCAGAGGTCCTCGGACTAGAGCTCTCTATTAATACTGCACACTGTGGGAAGCAAACAGAAAGTTACCCATCCATCAAAGCAAATTAGTATTATTGCCCCTGGTGGCTATGAATCAAGGAGCAAGGAGGGGTAATCCCTGTCGATGAAGCTGCCAGAGGCTAGAGCCCTTAGGCAGAATGTGCCCAAAGAAAGGCCATCTCCTGGCAGATGGTTGTCAGTTTCCCTTCATGTTGACTTGGACTTGGACAGCCATCCTCCTTCTCCAGTGTCCTGTACTTTCTGTATCCACCTGTAAGTTGTTTTTGTCATTCCTTCCTTTTCCTCAGATTACCTAATCTTCTTTCACTGAACAGTCTGTGCCTTACAATCCATTCAGGATTTATGCTCTTTCTGGGTGCATTCCTGGCATTCAGTATAATCAACCATAATTTATGACAGTAGAAATGGATGATTTCACTGTTTTCTATGACAAGATGACCCTGGTAAGAGGCACACCTTGCAATTCCCGACACACAGAACAACAGGGTCAAAGTCAGGGTGGGACTTACAATCTACATCCCTCATACACCATTCTTGATCTGTCGGTCTTATCTTTAAAAACGCTCAGATGTATCAGGCTGTTTTGCTACATAATGTACTCCACGATTGCTCACTTTTTACATTGGTGAAAAGCAACTGATGTTGTGGAAGAAGCAAAATTATTATCATTTTTTGTAGTAGATTTTACAGTTAGAGGGAGATCACAAGTGTTATACCCTGAGCCAGTGGTTATGACTAGCTGTACATTTGACATGAGTCAGTTTACTTTTTAAGTATTTGTATTTCAAAATGCTATTTAGTGTCTTTTGGTTTAACCTATCTGTATGAGTATTTTCTTACACAACAAATTATTCCTTGTATATTATTCGTATTTATATGTTTGACGCACAATTTCATATTCTTTTCGGTATTTCGATGGGAATCTTCTAAATAATAACTGAAACAGTATTAATAATAATCATATACGGCAAGGTTGATTGGAATAATTCACATCATTTATGAGAAAAAAGAAGGAAGGAATATGAAATGGAAATGATGTATACATGAAAGAAAGATCTGAAAAAACGTTTTCCCCCACGCACGCGATAGATAGTATGACTGACCCCTTCCATGCGTGTCCTTACATTACCTTAGTGTAGCACATATCCCTGGCCGCGTTTCATAAAGGTTCGTTACCAACAGGCTTCCGTACTTGCAGTTCAAGCATGTCTGCGGACCTAGGTTAAAGAGCTTGCTTGAGAGAAAGAACGAAAGATTACATTCTTTTTGACAGTGATTACGGATATGGGCAAATAAGATAATTAATTAGCTGCTGCAACAGCATTAAGTTCGTTTTTAAGATGGACCGACGACCGATTAGTGAGGAGAAAGATGAAGCTCTGAAGAGAAGCTGTTCCGACTCTCTGTTGCTAAAAAGTGGTGGGATTTACCATTTCTGTGCTATCATAGACAGGAAAGAATAAGGACTTGCTAAATTGTAGGAATACTGGAACTTACGTAGCTAGCTAACGAGACAGTATTTTCTATGTTGCGGCATAGCTAGCCTGGGCAAATGTGTAGTTATTTGCATGCTAGCCAGCTAGTTACATACTTTCGTATGATTATAGCACCGGTTAATACTGATACAATCTTATGATACAAATTGTACAGGACACACCAACTCGAATTGTCAAAACAGTCATTTGTTTCCCAACTGTACGAATTACGCTAAAATCTCAAGGCGTCGTTGATGGTGTATTTTTGAGAGGTTTGCGATTTAATGTTCGTCTAGCATTTGTGTAACGTTACCTGTGTGTTTGCGCGGGGGGGTGTTGTATGTAACTCTTGGAATACTTGTAAATAATAAAATGGCTGGGCATGCTTCTTCTTGCCTTGATTCAAATTGTATAGGGACACGAATTCCTTGTAAAATGGTCTTATAGCTGTGTGGCTACTAGCAAATTAATAGTTCTTCCATCGCGATGTTGTTAGCTGGCCAAGTAGAAAAAGTTAGGTACAACGGCGACATCTACTGGTCATGATGGCAGATCCAAGCTTGAGTCAGTGGTACCCAAGCACCACATCTTAAGTCGTTTCCAAGAGCAACGTTGACCGGTGGGCAGACAGCGCAAGCGCTCATGGGCCAGTCTAAAAAATAAAGTGCATTTTCTTAAATGACCTTGGTGCAGTTAGCTTCATAAGGACATCCAATGTGTACTTCTTTTCCACCATTCTCTCATGATGGTAAACAACTAGCAACCAGCGCAACTGCAATTAAAAAAAAAATAACACATGATCACTTAACTTGCCAGCTCTCTAGGTCCATCATTCAATATGTTCCTGCATCCTTTGCTCAGCATAAAATTGGTATTTCGCTTTCCTTGGGTTTTGCCATTTTCATTCACAGCGGCCTGTTAGCCGAAGCAGAGGAGACCCCAGTGTATGAAACTGAAAGTTCTCCTGATTAAGGTCATACATTTTTTGTGTGGCCACCTTCAAATGCAGCTGGATGTGGAAGTGAGCCGTTAAACATCAGGGGCTGTTCTGTTACGAGTATCGCTATTTTGTATAGTCACTCGTACAGCCAGGTCGCTAGCTGGGCCACCATGCGTTGCAAATATCCATATGGATTTCATTCAAATGCTGTCAGGGAGCAAATGACTGAATATTTATTGGATTGATGATGAGTTTTGATGAAAGGTTCTGAATCGCAAAATGCATCCACCATAGATATGTGAATCAATTTGATGTGATTTTAATATCTATTTCAGCCCTTTATTTTCTGTAGGGTTTGATTGGGTGTTGGTTATCTTTTGATGTATGTGTTAATGGGTGGACATGTGGCAGCCAGCTATGTAGGTAACATCGGTAAATTGATATTCTGTAACATTGGTATAAACTTAACCATAAATCAAAACTTAACCTCCAGGGGTCTGGCCTTTTGCAAATAAGCAACTAAGTCAGAACTAAATTGGAGTATATTTGGAATGTAATCTAACACCACACTTGCTAACTAACTAGCTAGCCTGCCTGTTAAAAAATTGCTCTGGTGGAGAACACTGTGAAAAATAATTTACAGTTTTCTTTTCAACATTTACGTTAAGATGAAAAATTTGGCAGGAAGTCCACAGGCATACCACAGTGTGAAATCAAATTAGTTCAGACGAGTGGTGGAAGGACTAATTCATTGTTCGCTGTGTGGAAAAGTATACAGGATTAGTAGTGGTGTGACAGCAAAGTGCCTGTATTGCTAGCCATGCTTTTTGTTGGGAACTGCAGGGATGTTGCATGGGATGATTTAAAACAGTGTTTACTGATGTTAAGCAAATGGACAGGATGGTGAGAAGGCACGCGAAGGCCATAATAGTGTACATTAAAAGTTAAACCTTCTCAGGGTGTATACACAGAACAGTGGCATTGATGAAGATGCAAGAATCTGGGTTTACAACCACAGTGAATCAGTGAACAAGACGGTTCTCAAACATCTCATCAATACTACAACTGTGGGGCACCAGGAGTTGGCCAGGGTGTGGATTCAGAAAACAAGACGTGTTATTGCGGGCTCACTGACTTAATTGCTCGCTGTGGTGACATACTGGTTACTTAAAGTTTTTTGGGGATGTATCCTAAACATATCCAGAATAATCTTCAGTTCCTGCAACAGTAATAGATTACATAAAGACCAAAATGGGTTTGGTTCCTTTTAACATGGCAGATGGACAAGACAGCCAACATCAGTGACCATTCCCTGCTTTCCATTGTAGTGTGGGAGAAATGGGCATTATTTAGGAGCTATTGGCTTTCTTGATGCAATAAATTGGCAATAAATGCTCCATCATATGGCCGGCAGTGGAAAGTGCGTGATGCTCTTGCCAGAGTCCTCAACTCCAGAGACATGAGTGAGGAGATGTTCAGGGCAGTCAATGGTTTATTTATCAAGATTTTTGAGTTCATGTTTTTGCTTTTTACTTTAGGTCAGGTATTGTTACAGATGGATGCAATGTTTGAAATAGTGCAACACAAGGCCACGGATGCAGTTTTCTGCCAAAATTGTATGGAAAACCATTATTTTACTTTGCCAGTGGGGAAAGGATCAGAGACAGCGAGCAGTCAGTGAAATATTCAAGAAGTCGGCAAACCTGACAGATGAGAGTTTGTTCACACAGGAGAATGGTCTGCAGACTGGGAGAGATGCAAGCCCCAAGCAACACTAGAGGGCTCATTATTTTGTGTGTTTGATAACCACAAGTGAAATCCGTTGAAAAGAATCCTCGCTGGTATGCGTGAGTCCATGAAAACCATTTTTTCAGTGCAAAAAGGAAGGAAGGCAGATTTCCTTTTCAGGGTAAGGGATTTAAAGGAATCACTGTGGTATGTTTCAGTTTTTAGGTTTAGTTTCCTTGGACATGAGAATTAATAATGCTAAAAAAACATAAATGTGCATGTGAGGTACTGAATTGCTACTATCATTGCATTATTTTCATTTAGCAGACACTCTTATCCAGAGTGACATAATTTGCAGTCTCACATATTATCCATTCATACAGCTGATGATTTACAGAGGAAATTGTGGGTTGCCCAAGGGTACAGCAGCAGTGCCCCAGCGAGGGATCAAACTGGCAACGCTTCGGTTACAAGCCCTGCTCCTTATCACTATGCCACACTGCTACCCATCTGTTAATAGATAACAAAAGTAGATTACCCTTGAATAGTTGAATACTGAGTTCTTTTAAACACATATCAAAGTGAAATTTTCACACAGGTGAAAGTTCCAATCATCTATCTCTCTGACAGCATATTATATTATCTGATTATATTTTTGTAGCAATCATGACCTTAAGAAACTACCACAGTGTAAGATGCCACAGAGCTCACACCAGCATGCTATCAAAGGCAGGCTTACCTGGATGGGTTTCCCTCAAGGATCCGCGAGGGAGAGGCTGAATTTGGGAGGAAGGCCATTTCCCATGTTCCAGTACCTCTGCGGAAGCCCAGTTGTCAGCCCTGCAGCTGGAGAGGAGAAAGCCGTAGATGTGTTGGAGGGTGGCGAGAGGGGAGTCTAGCTGCATGGGATGATACAGAAGATGAGTAGGGGTGTTGGGAAGAATAAGAGTGAAAGGCTAACCAGCCTGATCCTTTGCTTGGTGTCACGTGTTGCTGGCATCACTGCGAGGGTCGCTCACACAAGCAGGGTTTAGGCCTTAGGGAGGTAATAAAGATGCTCACTGGGTCACACTACCCGGTTCATAAATACGACTGGCATGAATATGAAAAATAAAAGCAGGAAGGTCAATACACTGAGGAGAAGGCCCTTTTCAGTAGTTCTGTGAGTAGCAACATTGAAGCTCTCAGCTGCCTAGTGAAAAGCACTGAGAGACCCTCTGATGCCCTCCATATCCCAGCGAAGCTTTGGACCCCTCTACAGCCCTCTGGATACTGTATATGAATCCCTGTGAGCTGCTTGGTTGCCTCTTGATGCCAGCACAGTAACCCTGCAAAGTCCAGCTGAAGAATTTTTTAGGTTTAAAGTGAAATTTCACTGCACAATAACCAACATTCGTCAATAGTGAAAATCTGAAGTTTGCTTTCTCACATGGCAGTGGATATTAAGAGAGGAGGAATCGAGGTGAATTCTGTTTTTAAATTAAGCGGTTTTGAAGTGAGAGAGGCCGAGAGTGAGAGAATGAGACCACAAGCAGCTTCCATAAAGAGAGGCTATTTTTAAGTGCACAACCTTGCTGGGTGCTGCTCCTGCTGGCTGCAGTGGGTGGGGAAGAGAATCAGCTGGGGCACACAGTGGGATGCTTTCACTTGCTGGCTCCCTTCCCACAATCCCCTGCCAGTCTCTGACCCTTCAGTCTGGACCGCCTCTGTCTCAGTCTCTGCCCCTCACAAACATTCGCTGTTCCTTGTATCTCTCTAGATTCTTCATTTTTGCTGCTACAGTGCTCTCCTCATTCTCTCAATTCAGTTCAGTTCAGATGTGCCTCACTGGCATGGTGAAATGGATCTGTGTGTGGGAATGCAAATAGTTATACAGTAAAATTGAATGCAAAAGATTGCATTCATATATACATGCAAGCATGCATACATGCATACATACATAAATACATACACAAATAGGCATATACATGCATGCAAACATACATACATACAAACATGCATGCATATATATTTGTATGTATGCATAAATAGGTGAATACATGCATAAATACATACATATATGTATAGATAAATACAGAAAATACATAGATCTGTATGCATTCACTCAAGCATAAACACATAACCCATGTCCCTCTCCCAAACCTGCCTCCCCATAGCTGAAGTGTATTATTCAGTCTGCCTGAGTCTCATGGTGGGTCAGTACCACAGGAAATGTGATTATTATGGTCCTGGTTACTGTCACTGTCAATGAAGTTTATCTTTGTATTGTGGTCAGTTCCACTCTAAAGAGCTCAGCTGATATATGCTATGTGTACAAAAGCAGCAAGTCATGTTCTGTGTGTGTGTGTATATGTGTGTGCATACGTGTGCATGTGTTTATGCTAGTGTGAGTGTGTGTGTGTGCGTGTGTGCGTGCGTGTGTGTGTGCGCATGTGTGTGCGTGCATGTGTTTGTGCTAGTGTGAGTGTGTGTATGTGTGTGTGTGTGTGTGTGTGTGTGGTGTGTACTGTTTGTGTGGTAGGAGGCAGGGCACAATGTGGCACAAATATGAAGTTAGACTCTTGCTTGGGATGATTATGGTGAAATCAAACATCAATACTTAATTACATTTTTTTCTCCTTAAAGTTGTCAGCATGAATAATATTCAAGTATTCAAATTGTGTATAATTGCATTAAAACTAAATGTTCAGGCAGCAACCAGTCATTCAAGACAACTAATATGCAACAAATATAGTGATTTAAGTTACCTAGTGAGCTAGGTTCAACTGTTGAATATTTGCTATTTCAGGGAAATGGTAGGTAATACATTTAAACTCACACAGGAAACAATGCTGCAGAAGAAGAGGTGTAAGTGTGTCCAAAGGTTCTGTCATTTATCATTTCCTTTCACAGCTTTTCAGCTGCAAAAAAAAGAAAAACATCAGTATAGAGTCCTTTAGTTGACCAAACAAGCTGGATGCCTTCAGTTTCTGACTAATAATGAAAATTTATTAGCACAATATCTGTGAACATGCAATATGTACACAGTTCTCGCATGTTTGAAATTGCTGCTGGGACTGATCCTCATCTTTTTGGGTTTACTGTTTTTGCCTTTAGGTTTTTCTCTGGAATCCGGCTGATGTATCCTTATTATGTTTTTCCCCACACCTTTTCCTAATCTTAAGGTTTATTTTTCATTTTTGGTCATGCTCTCAGTGATTTTGATTTGGTGTGGGTGTCATAGCTTGGTGTGGCAGCACTAGTGTATTTGTGTGTGCTTTGTGTGTGTGGTTTGGTCATCATCATTGAATGGCTGAAGATGGTGTACAGACACCTGGCCTAGCTCTGTTACATGATTGTTTCTATCGGCAGTCATGTGTAAAGGTCACCAGAGTAGCATTTAATAGTTCATTGTAGGTCAGCATTGAGTCCTGCATTCTCCTTTCAGCTTGCTGTCTAACTCTATAGATAGGAGGAATACTGGTGGCCCCTTCAAACACCACACATATGAATGTAATAAAACAAATTCAAATAAAATGAAAATGCATTTCCACATTATGCATGTGTGGATAGGATCATGTACATCCACATGCGTATTTTGTGTATCATGTGTATGTAATGCCTTTTTAACATATTCTAAAATCAGAAGAGTAATCTAAAAGGTGACTCCTGTAATTTCTGTGTGTGTTGCTTTACTAGAACCCCTGCAAAAGGGCATATTAGCAACAGGGGGCTGAATAGATATTTTCAGTTATTTTAGTCCCAGTGCCTCACTGTGTGTCTGTAGCAGTTTCTGAGAAGAAGCAGAAAAAAATGCAATTTTACACATTGAGTTAGACGGTCTCTTCAACAAATAAATGCACAGAACTGCCAACATACAGCATCTGGCAGAGACAATGCTCCTGTACCTGTTTTCTCAGAAAGCTCTGTCTGTGATGCCAGGGAACCCATCCAGGTTCAGGAAGCCCTGGTGCACTCTAGGAGTGCTCTGTGGGAAATCATGTAGAGCTGGTTAGGAGCAGGGGATTGTGTGAAGGAAGCCGGATGTTTAGTGTGTGTGTGTGTGTGTGTGTGTGTGTGTGTGTGTGTGTGTGTGTGTGTGTGTGTGCGTGTGTGTTCTCAGGAGAGGAATCCAGTAAAGGAGGGGACTGAACTTGCTTTTTGATACTTTCACACTGGTTCATAACAAACAAGTAAATCAGAATGCTTCAAGCTTCAACAACTGCAGAGACAGAACTTTCTAAGTGAAACACAGGGAGGTGCATGTCTGGTCCATGCATAGAACATCTGTGGCATTACAGCACAGTAATGCTACAATACACAAAGCTGCTCCCTCACATATATATGTGAATATATGATATACATGTGAAGCATCCCGCATTCCACAAAGGCAGATCCAAGTTACAAAAAGAGGGCTGTCTCCCTCTACTGGTTGATCTTCTGCTCTTAACAACAGGTAGTTTCATCCATCTGATCCCTAATGCTAGCCACACCAGTTTCATGTAAAATGCTGATGCTGAGTAAGAGCAAAAACCATGTATGCCTGGAGAGGGCAGCTGTCCTCTCAGAGCAGAAAGCGGGCTTTTCTTTGGGCGTAGACAGATGTGGCACCATCTAATGTATCTGCACTTCAGCAGGAGCTATCACCTCCCTTCACCAGACATTACTTAGCAGAAAAAAAACAGCATATATGGCAGATATAAGCCACTGAGTAGACAACTGCCAGTAATGTAATGAAATGTAAGTTGCAAACATATTGCCCATACAAATGCTGCACCATTGCCTTTAACTGGAAAAAGCTGTCACATCCTACGCAGTCTGTAATATGCTTATTTTACCACATGAGGGCGCTCCTAGGTTGAAATAAAACATGAGCTGTTCCGTTACCTTTAACTCAAAAACCTTGTTGCATTCCAAACTGTCTGTAAGATGCTTATTTTACCACACAAGGGCGCTCCCACACTGCAATGCGACATCTGCTCTGCTGTGCTGTTACCTTTGACTGAAAAAGCTTGTCACATCCCACACTGTCTGTAATATGCTTATTTTACCACACAAGGGCGCTCCCATGTTGTAAAAAGACATCAGCATGGCAAAAGCAGAACTTTAAAGAATAAATGGAAGATTGGGGCAGAGATTCTGTGTCGAAAAATACACTGAACTTAAGTTGTCAGCTAAACCTCTGCTATTGTTATTATTGAAATGAGCATGAATTCCCAAGCATTTATTTTTGATTAATATAACTGTTTATATATTCACTGCCGCTCTTCAGATTATCTTTAGATTGGAGGATCATTGTGTCATCTCTATACTGATTGGCTAATGTTTTTTTTTGGAGTATGGCAGACGGTAGAGCATGTTGAATGTGACAAAGATGCAGTACAAGCAGGAGCATCTTCAGAGTTTCAGAGACACGAAGCAGAGCTTATGCTGATTTTAGAAGACAGTTGTTAGAGCAAATTCCAGTTCATTATTATTGTGTAAATGATAACTACTTCTTGAATATTATACAGGTATTGGTGAATATGCATAAGGATAAACAGTGTCTCTGGCTGTGGCAACACAGGAGCATGTAGAGAGAGTGTGCAGCACAGTTATGCTTCAGTGACCCTCAGTGTGAGATGTGCTTCAACAGTTTTTGTACGGTGCTGCAGCCTCTTCTATCACTGTGTGTGTCTGACACAGTAATAAACTGCAGTGTCTTCAGCTTTCAGGCTGTTCATCTGTAAATATATCTGGTTCCTGCTGTTGTCTCTGGAGATGGTGAATCTTCCTTTAACAAACTGGGCATGCCACCACCTGCCACCTTCATAATCATGAGCAATTGTGGCCAGCCACTCCATTTCCTTCCCAGGAGCCTGTCTGATCCAGGCCATGGAGTAGCTGGTGAATGTGAACCCAGAGGCTGTACAGGTCAGTTTATGGGATTCTCCAGGCTTCTTAACTGCTGGTTCAGACTGTCAGTGTCTGACTCAAAATACCTGTGAAAAGAAAGAAAATAAATTACAACAGCTAGTTTTTAAAATTATTTTCAATTAAAATGAAAGACGTAATGAAAATGAAAAAAGTATTCATCTGTTAAGCATATTGCCACTAGAAGTGACCCAGTTATTAAAATCATTATTGAATGCATTAGTTGTGATCTATGATAATAGGTCAGCTACGGCTCCTTGCAGCCACAGTCTGTCCTCCCTCAGTGCTGACAGATAAATGCAGAAGGAAGAGCTCAGAGTTTGCATCAGCTCCTCCTTATTGGGAGGGCAGATTTCACAGGGCTTAAACAGAGGATTCAGGGTGAGGGAGGAGTTCATATGAAATTACAGCCAGCAATCCCACCATCCATCTTCACTGATGTGGAGCCAGAGACTGATAATATGAGAAAGTGTCTCCCGTAGATTGTGCCTTGCGTCCAGAACTGGTCTTTTAATGAGCAGGTATACCATGATTGACGTACGTTGCAATGAGAATGGATTCTTAGATGATGATGATGATAATGATGATGATAACGATGATGATGATAATGATTACAATTAGTTGGCTCAATTTTCTGCTGATTTCAGAATTACATGAGAAATCATTGTCTTTTTTTTGCAGTTGTGCAGTGTGGGTGGTATTTATGAATATGACATTTCACTCATGTATGATTATGGTTGAGGATTCGATCAAAATAGATTCAGTGACAAGTGTTGTTTGGTACTCATAGTTATTATTGTATGGTATTATAACATTAACAAATAATCTGCTTTTTTAATAACAATCTTAACTCTTGTCTCTATGAAAATGGAACTTGTTTTAGAATATTTGAAATTGAAAAAGGTAAATTAATATGGAAAAGAAAATCATCCAATACAGAATTATAATGATTACATGACTAATTCGTAAGCAACGGTCTGCTGCTGGATATCACTCACTCCATTTATTTCCTGGGCCTTATATTTCACTGCTATGAGGGGAAAATGAGCTCAATGTCTAGGTGAGTTTGTGGAGTTTTTGTCCGGGTTTCCCCTCTCTGTCACGCACAATAATACAGAGCTGGGGTTGCAGTATACCATAGTGGTTAAGGAGCAGGACTCATGACCAAAAGGTTACTGGTTTGATTCCCTGTTGGAAAACTGCTATTGTACCCTTGGGCAAGGTACTTAACCCCCAATTGCCTCCGTAAATATCCAGCTGTGTAAATGGATAACATTGTAACTGACATAAGTCGCTCTGGGTAAGAGCGTCTGCTAAAAAAAAGCCAAAAAAAGGCTCCGTCCTCACCCTTCAACCGCTATATCTGGCAATAGATTGTCTCAAGGGAAACATCTTCAGACACAGTAAACACAAATATACAGAAAGAGAGAGAGAGTTGTGTTGTGCTGTGTGTCTCTCACTCACAGTGCAGACACAGCAGCAGAAGAGCAAAGTGCAGGGCAGTGTCTGGGGACTCCATATTGAGGGGGAGAATGTGAGGGCCCGTTTGACTGGACCTCTGGTCTTAAAGAAGCTGGAGCTGGGAGGATGTTTGCATGGCCCAACCCAGAGGGGAGGAGCTGAGAGGAGGTGTGTTTTTACCCCTCTGTCTCCTCCTCCTGCTGCTCTGACACTGCTGGCAGACGTTGCTGTGTTTGTCCCTGATAAAGGATCAGATCTGCCCCCTGCTGTACCTTTACAGAATTGTCATGATACAGTCTGGCCTGCCTGGACTCTCCCAGCCGGAATCTGCATATTTCAATAATAAAGCATTTTAGACTGTGTGAGCAGCTTGTTTCTGAATGAAATCAATCACTAAATAATATAAGGATGAATTATTTCTTTAAGAACAAATGACTTAAACTGGTTGGCACTATCATTGATTACCAACCTTTGTCTGCTGATGGTGTGCATTTCACTTTCACCTATCATTGCCAGTGTGACTGAATTTGACAAATTTATAATACAAACAGAATCATTTTCAGTGTTAAAGACCCTGCAAGAGTGTAAAAAGGTTTAAGCTGTCAGTTGTGAGAACCAGCTGTGTAAAGATAAAACATTCAAATAAGCACTGCTCCAGTGGGTTAAATGACATAGAGTAAAAAAATAGCATCCAAAAATGCATGTATGCGCAGAATGTATTCAATAGTGATCCAAAATCAGGTAAACGATGGTCAAAAGTAAACAGTAAAAGTAAGCAGTGTCTCTGGCTGAAGTGAGATATGCTTCAACAGTTTTTGTACGGCGCTGCAGTCTCTTCTATCACTGTGTGCCTCCGGCACAGTAATACACTGCAGTGTCTTCAGCTTTCAGGCTGTTCATCTGTAAATACAGCTGGCTTCTGCTTTTGTCTCTGGAGATGGTGAATCTTCCCTTAACAGACTGGGCATAATATATGCTGCTTGAATCATAATCAATCCCAGCCACCCACTCCAGCCCCTTCCCAGGAGCCTGTCTGATCCAGTGCATGTAGAAGTAGCTGAGTATGACCCCAGAGTATGTACAGGTCAGTCTGTGGGATTCTCCAGGCTTCTTAACTGCTGGTTCAGACTCTGTCAGTGTTTGACTCTGAATACCTGTCAAAAGAATAAAATTAAATCTGCACCACCAAATTCAAAACTCTATTCAATTAAAATAAACTGCTAAAAGTAATCACCTGTTAGACATATTGCCACTAGAAGCAGTACAGTTATTACAGTCATTTTTGGATGCATTAGTTGTGATCTCAGATAAAACCCTAGTGAAGGCTCTCTGCAACAGCAGTCCTCCTCCCTCAGTGCTGAGAGATAAATGCAGAAGGAAGAGCTCAGAGTTTGCATCAGCTCCTCCTTGTTGGGAGGGCAGATTACACAGGGCTTGAATAGAGGATTCAGGGGGAGGGAGGAGTTCATATGAAATTACAGCTAGCAACCCCACCATCCATCCTCACTGATGTGGAGCCAGAGACTGATAATATGAAAAAGTGTCTCCCATAGATTGTGTCTTGTGTCCTTAACTCGTCTTTTGATGAGCAGGTATACCATGATTCACAAACATGTTTTAATGAGAGTGGGTTCTTAGATGATGATGATGATGATGATCATGATGGTGATGATAATGATGATGATGGTTATAACACGTAGGGCTTAATTTTGCAATGATTGCAAGAATTGCATGACAAATCATTGTCTTCTGGTCTTGCAGTTGTGCAGTGTGGGTGGTATTTATGAATATGACATTGTGTGTCATTATTGCATCAAAATAGGTTCAATGACAAGGGCTGTTTATTATTTCATTTTCCTCCTTTAAAACGTAAAATTATAACGCTGGCCATTAGGCTGCTCTGTTACACGTCTCCAGGTGCTTTGGGATTGATTTTCTATCACAGAGTGAATATTTTGCAGGAGGCTGTAGACTCTCATCATTGCGGTCTATCACAAAGGGTATTGTCCTTGAGCCTTTTAAAGTTAAAAAAAAATAGTAAAATAGGACGTGTGACAACAAAGAACTGTTATGACATGAGACATTTCAAAAGAAATATGTCCTCAAATTGATCTTATGTGTATCTTTTTTTTATTTAGAACATTTCTTCTGAATGAACTTTTAACTATTGATTAACAGTGACAGTGATATATAATAGTATGTTGTGATGGTGGTATAGAATAATGTATTGTGGCAGAGGTACCAAACAGTTTACTGTGCATAAATACATATACATATATATATATATACATATATAAGATTATATATGCATATATATGTATGTACAGAGAGTATATAAGCTTTTGAACAGGTCTGCTGCTGGTTTGCATCACTTTGTCCCTCTCATGCACAGTAATACACAGCTGTGTCTTCAGTCTGCAGGCTGTTGTTGTATGTAATGTGCTTCATAGAGAACTGTGCCCTGGAGCCAGTGTGTCACTGAGATGTTTTTGTACGGCGTGTCCGCTCACTCATGACACCGTGCTACTCCAGCACAATAGTAAACAGCTGAGTCCTGTGCTGTCAGACCAGACAGTTTCAGATACACCATGCTGTTGGGATTGTCTCTGGTGATTTCTATCCGTCCTTCCACGCTTTTGGCATATACTGTTTTAGTGGCATCATACCATATAACCCCCATCCAGTCCAGTGGCTTCCCAGCAGGTTGTCGTATCCAGTGCATGCCAGCACTTCCAAAATTGAATCCTGACCCCTTACATGAGAGACTGAGAGTTTCCCCAGGCTTTTTCACTACTGGGCTTGATGGAATGGACTCCAGACCTTCACACTTTATACCTAATGCAGCAAGACACAGAAACAGAGAAACACTTAAGTATTCAATCTGATGAGACGATTGTCAGTAATAATCATAATAATGTGAAAAGACTGAAGCATATCAGGCACGAACTCACTAGGAAGGCCCAGCAGGAGCAGGAGAAAGGGGAGTTTATCTGCCATCCTGAAGGTAGTGAGGTGAACTCAGCTCCTATCAGCAGCACCTCCACATAAGTAGGCATTCTGACCAGTTTGGATTTGCATGAAGGTCCCATGAGGGAAGCAAATCACACATATGAATATATATGTTCATAAGTGCTGTCTATTTACAGCAAAACAAATAATGAGATGTAATGACGCTTTAGTCAGGCAGAAGTATTCATTTTACTATTTTACCACAGCTCAAAAGTAAAAGTCATCCAGTCAAGAGAAGCTCCCAGGGTTTGTCTAGAGGGAATTAACAGATTCTATGTTGTTGATGACCAATTTGACTCATTCCACTCAAACTTGATTTTAAGATTTATTGCCATGGTCCTACCTGTTATGCCATGAATGTTATAATAAGGTCTTATACAGTAGAATATGTTGGGTCAGAAAATGTCTATCAGCACAGCCTTGTATAACGTTACAAACTGCTGTTTATGTTGTCCTTTCCCCATCTAGTGGAAAATGTGCAAGATTCTTTGCAGTTTAACATATACATCTTATTAATTGAATTAAAATTGTTTCACAATTGAGTGTGAAAATACTGTGTATAGTTGGTCTGAAGGGACAGCATGTGACCTTGTGACTCCTTTCCTTTGTTAAATATGGCATGGATACATTACTGGCATTAGACATCATCTGTGTGACCTTCAGATATACTCCAGTTTGTAAATGCAAATGACTCTGATTTTCCAACAGTCTGCAAAAAGGTGTTTGAATTAATATATGTGCATGTAGGGGTGGCAAACCTCAACCTTCAGTTAACAGGCTCTAAAAGAGTTCATGCAGTTTAACTCATGTTATTAAGATAAATATAGATTTACTTTTTATTGCTGTTCACTGCCTACATATCATGAGATTAGGCTGAGAGGTGCCACTAAGTTTGTCTGGCAATGAAGGACACGGTTTCATGGAGTCAGTGGAAAACTGCTCAGATATCCAGACCTGCATTAAAATAAACTCCAGAGAACTCATTCCTGTTCTCTCCCCCATCTTTAGGCAGGAGATCTGATCTGCAGCCAATGGTTTCTCGTACTGTATGAGATGCAGACCAGGTGCAGACTGCTGGGCTGCTGGGGAGGGAGGAGACTGTGAGGGGAGGGAGGACAACATGCAGCCCCTCCCCTGGGGAGTGGCCCAAACTACAGCCAGGCAAAACAGCTCCCTGTCACACTGTTTCTTCTCCATTTCTTCTTTTTACTGTTTTCTAAATATTATATGTTGATTTGTAACGTTCTTCATTTGCATTCAATTGCCAAATTGCTCATTCTTTGCTTTGTTTTATGGGTAGTATTTTAGTTACTAACATGCAAACATCTATGTTTTCTTTCTGTTTCTTTACTCTGCTTTGTGTAAAGTTAAATTATGTCACATAGTTTTTTGAAATATTTTTGAAATGGTATCTACAATAACAGCAGAGAATGTTTTCAGGTAAACCTGACTAAATAAAGAAGAAATTCAAGACAACAGATTTCATAATAATGGGATTCCATTAATAAGCATCTATATCTATATTTATCTATATCATTATTTTCAACAATATCCTTCCATAGTGACAGAAGAAAAACGTGCAACTTTTACTTTACCACACAGGAGTTCGGAGATGGCAGTTATAAATAATTTATTGCATTTAATATATTCGTATTAAATTAGATTATATTTGTGAGATTAATTAAAATACCCCCTGAAACATTGGAAATGCATAAAATTCATAATGTAAAAGATGTATTCCCATAAATATTTGTAAACAAATATTATGGGAAAGTTTGGATTGTGTTATTTTTGTCTCATTTGATTATTTGATATTTGGTAACCATAACTTCAAAGCTCTAACTTTTTTTTTACTGAAATGTTTTTTCCCCAGTATCAGACCACCTGCTGTGTGAAAACAGGAACTTCCTGTCACATGTGAGCAGGGATAAGGGGAGGCAGCAGTGTGAGGGACAGCCCATTTTCTATTTCTATTTTCAGCTTCCACAGACACACAGTGGAAATAGCTGCTGGGCTCCTCCTCTTTTATTGAACTGTATTCTGACACAGTTTGCACCTTTACCAATGAAAGGCCTGCAGACACTGAACTGGGATCTCGGAGTGAAAATGAACAGCACTGGATTCATAGCCATGAGGAATGTGAAAAGCATAATCTACTGTATATTATTGACATTGTGCCAAGCACAATCTGTATATTTGCTGTGTTTCAGTTTGTCTCTCACTTATTATTGACTCATGAAACAATATTCATTGAATTAAATTCTTTGGTTCCAGATTACTAAGCTTATGCTGTCCTACATACTTCAGCACACATCATATGTTCATTTTAATTTGGAAGCTCAACTGACGATGATATTTTAACATTAGCAATTTTGCATTCCACTCGAAAACTTGTCTCTTTCAAAATGGAGGTTGTTTTAGAGCATTTGGAATTGAATTAATACTGAAACAAAATCATCTGACATGCTATTATTATGGTGATGTGACTAATTCATAAGCAAAAGCTGGCCACTGGGTATCACTCACTGCAGTTATTCGCTGGGGTTTATATTTCACTGCTACGAGGGGGAAATGAGCTCAATGTCATGCTGCATTATGTGGAGCTTTTGTTCAGTTATAGCCTCTATAACATACTATAGATGTTACTCACAATAATACACAGCTGTGTCCTCAGCCTTCAGCTGCTTTATCTGGCAACAGGTTGTCTCAAGGGAAACATCTTCAGACACAGTAAACACAAATATACAGAAAGAGAGAGAGGGTTGTGCTGTGCTGTATGTCTCTCACTCACAGTGCAGACACAGCAGCAGAAGGGCAAAGTGCAGGGCAGTGTCTGGGGACTCCATAATGAGGGGGAGAATGTGAGGGCCCGTTTGACTGGACCTCTGTTCTTAAAGGAGCTGGAGCTGGGAGGATGTTTGCGTGGCCTTACCCAGAGGGGAGGAGCTGGGAGGAGGTGTGTTTTTACCCCTCTGTCTCCTCCTCCTGCTGCTCTGACACTGCTGGCAGACATTGCTTTGTTTCTCCCTGATAAAGGATCAGATCTGCCCCCTGCTGTACCTTTACAGAATTGTCATGATGCAGTTCAGCCTGCCTGGACTCTCCCAGCCTGAATCTGCATATTTGTAAGAAATATAAAAAGCATTTCGGAAAGTGTGTGGAGCTCTTTTCTGAAATAAATCACTCAGTAATGACTATATGAATTTTTGAATTAATAACGCTAAATGAAAAAACAGAATGGACAGCAAGTCTTCAATTTAAAATTAATTTTTTCAATGCCTGATCTGTCCTACTTATGAATCACACAGTTTTCCGACCCATTGTTACCAGCATTAATTTGCAACATTGCAGCAATAAATACCTCCGGAAGATTATATGGATATTAATGAATGTGCAGCAGGAGAAGCGGTGTTTCTGGCTGTGGCGACACAGGAGCATGTAGAGAGAGTGTGCAGCACAGTCATGGTTCAGTGACCCTCAGTGTGAGATGTGCTTCAACAGTTTTTGTACGACGCTGAAGTCTCTTCTATCACTGTGAGTGTCTGCAGCACAGTAATACACTGCAGTGTCTTCAGCTCTCAGGCTGTTCATCTGTAAATACACCTCCTTTCTACTGTTGTCTCTGGAGATGGTGAATCTTCCCTGAACAGACTGGGCATACCATTTGCTGCTGCCATCATCAGAAATCACAGCCACCCATTCCAGTTCTTTCCCAGGAGCCTGTCTGAACCAGTGTATGTGGTAGCTGCTGAATGTGTACCAAGAGGCTGTACATGTCAGTTTATGGGATTCTCCAGGCTTCTTAATTGCTGCTCCAGACTCTGTCAGTGTCTGAACACCTGTGAAAAGAAAAAAAATTATTTTGGACCACTAAGTACCAAAGTCCATTGTATTAAAAATGAAGCACTATAACTATTCACCTGTTAAGCATATTGTCACTAGAAGAGGTGCAGTTATTAGAATCATTGTTGAATGCATTAGTTGTGATCTATGATTACAGGTCAGTGAGGGTTCCTTGTAACCACCATCCGTCTTCCCTCAGTGCTGACAGATAAATGCAGAAGGATGAGCTCAGAGTTTGCATTAGCTCCTCCTTATTGGGAGGGCAGATTACACAGGGCTTAAATAGAGGATTCAGGGGGAGGGAGGAGTTCATATGAAATTACAGCCAACAATCCCACCATCCATCCTCACTGATGTGGAGACAGAGACTGATGATATGAGCATGTATAGACTATGTCTTGTGTCCTTAACTGGTCTTTTTATGAGCAGGTACAACATGATTCACACACACTTATTAATGTGAGTGGATTCTTTGATAATGATGATGATGATGATGATGGCAATAAGTTGGCTACTTTTGAGAAGTTCTGATTTTCAGGCCAACTGCTGATAGTTCAGCCATTCTGGAAACATCCAGGCAGACAGTCTGGCTGTTCCCCTGTACACATGCCATACAATCCTGGAAGGCTGAGTACACCAACACTGTTAATGAGCTGAAGCAACATAAAATTAGAGTCAACATTCCCCAAATCCTGCGTAGTTGACATAATATGCTGCTCCAAACTATAATGCAACTTTACTTTACAACAGCAATTTTACTGAGCAGATATTTCTGTATTTATCTAATAAATATTCAAATTTTTAACTGTTTTCCTAAGGGTGTGGGATGAGGGGTGGGGAAAGGGCATGATTTCTCAGCTTTGTTCAATATTTTGTATTGAGTATCACAGAAATACATCTTGAGGCAATAAATTTATCAAATATGAGGTGTTTTAGTGTATTTTTATAGTCTCTTAAGGTTTCATGAGGGAAGCAGATCATACATATGAATATATAAGTGCATACGTTCTGTCTATTCACAACCGAACAATAAGAGATACTGCAGGTCAACATAATCATGGTTTATCCAACCTAATGTAAATATATAATTTTAATATTGAACATGAATATATTCCTTGTTCACCAGAGTTTTCAAGAAAAGGTCATCCTCTCAAGAATAGTTCCCAGGGTTTGTCAACAGGGAGTTTACAGATTTTATCTATAAACAGTAAATTCGTGTTCTCTAGACAAGTTCTGCATTGTCAATAACTGAACTGTCTTTCTCAGTTTAACTCTGACTTAAACGGTGATTGCAGTACATGAAAACAGTTTCTTTTAATACTGGGTTAAAATACTTGATAATGATGCATGTGTGTGGTAGATTTCTTAGCATATTAACATGTGCATCTTATTAATTTGATTTAAATTCAAATCATTTCAGAATTGGATCTGAAAATAATGTGTGGATTTTGTTTGAAAATTCGGCATGTGACGTAAACTTTATGCAATTTAACTCTTGTCATTCATATAGAAAGTTTCTCCTTTTATTTCTGTACACTGCCTAGAAATGTTAACATTAACCTGAAAGCTGCCATGAAACAGAGTATGTCTGGTAGTGAGGGATCTGTTCCTACACATCCAGTGGAAACCTGCTCAGAGATCCAGGCCTGCATTAAAATACACTACAGAGAACTCAATCCTGTTCTCTCCCCCATCTTTAGACAGGAGATCTGATCTGCAGCCAATGGTTTCTCGTACTGTATGAGATGCAGACCAGGTGCAGACTGCTGGGCTGCTGGGGAGGGAGGAGACTGTGAGGGGAGGGAGGACAACATGCAGCCCCTCCCCTGGGGAGTGGCCCAAACTACAGCCAGCCAAAACAGCTCCCTGTCACACTATTTCTTTGCTTTGTCTTCTTGTTACTGTTCTCTGAATATTATATTCTAATTTGTGATGTTCTTTATTTGAATTCAAATGGGAAATTGGTCATTCTTTGCTTTGTTTTATGGGTATTAATACCGCTTTGTGTTTTATTAAATTATTACGCATAATTTTCTGAAATATTACTGAAAAGGTCTCTACAGTAATAGTAGAGCATGTTTTCAGGTATACCTGTCTAAATAAAAGAGAAATAAACAAAACTTTCTAAATAATGAGAAATAAACAAAACTTTCTAAATAAGATTTCTAAATAATGGAATTGCATTGATGTAATTGTATCTTTAATTGTATCTTTAATTCAATTTATTTTCTGATTGACTTAAATGTTTTGATTCATTTATTTCAGCACGCATTTATGCCATAGTTTTATATCTTAATGTACAATTTCTTTTACACAATTTGTTAATTTATTTTATTGATTTAATTTGCTTTATATTATTTTGGCAAGTTTGGTCCTCCTTGATGTACATGAATAATAGGTAATGCCTTCAAAAGAAACTCATTGTTTGACCAAAGTTCCGATACATGAATTATCGAAATATGAATGCATATCTTGGTCATAACACAGGTGCATCCTGTTGCTGAATTTCATGCAACAATGACCTTGAAAAAAGTGTGGTTTGTTTAGGAACGCCCACAGACATAATTAGCATATCTAACACTGCTGTCACCATTCCAGTGATAAGCATCTATATCATTAATCTACATCATTATTTTCAACAATATCCTTCCACAGTGAGAGAAGAGAAACAAATGTAACTTTTACTTTACCTCACAAGAGTTCAGAGATAGCAGTTATAAATAATGTATTACATTTTATCTACCAGCATTAAATTAGGTTAAATTTGTGACATGAATTAAAATATCACCGGAACATTCAGAAAGACAACAACATTGTTAATGTAAAAGATGTTTTTTTCAACAAATACTTTGTGAATGTTTGGATTGTGTCATTTTTACTGTCTCAGTCGGTTAGTTGATAATCAGTAATTGTAATTTCAAAGCTCTAACTTTGAATTAAAATAATTTTTGGTACTGATTCTGAACGGAAAAGTACCTACAACCATAGTCACCGTTACTACTTAGACACCTTGCTGTTGAAATGCACCTCACATTCAGATTGTCTGGGCCACTGAGCTGTTATTACCAGTGTGACTGTTGCAAGGAAAATGGCAGGTGAGTTAGAACAGCACTCTACAGTCACCCAGAGTGAAAGCTTATGGAGGGTAGAGTGGAGGACATTAAATGTGAAAAAGCTGTAACACAAGCATGTATGTGCAGGGTTAAAGACCCTGCAAAACGTAAAACTGGTTTAAGTAGTCAGCTGTGAGAACCAGCAACAAGCATATTGGCTGAAGCACAAAGCTGTGAACATGGTGAATACTCCAATGAAGCTTATACAGGTTTTACTGAATGCAAAGCAGGATAAATGCTGACTCTGGCTGTGGCGAGCATTTAGAGAGAATGTGCAGCACAGTCATGGTTCAGTGACCCTCAGTGTGAGATATGTTCCAACAGTTTTTGTACGGCGCTGCAGTCTCTTCTATCACTGTGAGTATCTAGCACAGTAATACACTGCAGTGTCTTCAGCTCTCAGGCTGTTCATCTGTAAATACAGCTGGCTTCTGCCGTTGTCTCTGGAGATGGTGAATCTTCCCTTAACAGACTGGAAATACTCTTTGCTGCTACTATCATAATTGATCCAAGCCACCCACTCCAGCCCCTTCCCAGGAGCCTGTCTGATCCACTGCATGCTGTAGTCACTGAATGTGAACCCAGAGGCTGTACAGGTCAGTTTATGGGATTCCTCAGGCTTCTTAACTGCTGATTCAGACTCAGTCAAAACAATTTCTGACTGCACACCTGGGAACAAAATGAACAGCAAAAATATATATTTCAAAGAGGCCTTATCTCAATCATTTCAAATAGCACAGCTTCAGATAAATTAGAGGAGAGCAGAAGATGACAAGAGACAGAGACCTGAGAGAGTCAGTGCTGTGAGGGTGAGCAGAGCTGCTGGGAGCTTCATGACTGCAGGAGAGAAGGAGCAGCACTGAGTCAAAGTGCACAGAGTCCCACTGAGTGCTGCTGCAGCTCTCACACTGACACTGGCTCCATTAAAAGCTGGGGGAGGTTTGCATTGGCCCCTCCTCTGGGGGAGGGCACAGAGATGGTCACTGGAGGTCAGAGTGGCCCCTCCTCTTTCACTGAGCGGTATTCTGACACAGTTTGCACCTTTACCAATGAAAGGCTTACAGCCAATGAACTGGGATCGAGTAGTGAAAATGAACAGCAATGGATTCACAGCCGTGAGACATGAGAAGAGCATAATCTATTAGGCATTTTGACAAACACAATCCATGTACAGTTGTTTCTCACCAACTATTGGCTGTCAAAACAATATTCACAGCATTAAATTCTCTGCTTTACGTTTGAAAACAGTATGTGGACTTACATGTAATTTCATGTTCTAGAGTACACTGCAGCACACATCATATATATGCTATAGTATATTACAGTGAATTGGATAACAAATCTGACCCTGTGTGGTCTTCACTACAGCCAGCAGTAGAGCTGTAGCTTGTAGGTAGAGGACTTACTGTACAGTGGCAGTCAAACATTAGGACACATCTACTCATGGAAGGATTTTTCTTTATTTTTATTATTTTCTATATTTTAGAATAATAGTAAAGACATCAAAACCATGAAATAACACAAATGCAATTATGTAGTGAACAAAAAGTATTAAACAAATCAACATAATCTTATATTTTTGAAATATCAGATATATATTAATAGCGCAGGAACTATTGAAAAAAAAACGGAAAATTCATGGTGTTGCGGTGCTGCTTTGCTGCAATCTCTAATAACTGGGAATGGATTCAAATGGCCAATCAATCGCTGGTATAGCCTAAACATATAATACTTGCACTCTAACATACAGACAGTCTTACCCACATATTTGATTAATATCTGTGTGTGTCGAGGACATTTTGACATCTTGAAACAAACAGTAGAAAAATGCCTGACTGAACATACTGATGGAATGGAATGGAATCTGAATGGAAAAGTTCTCATAACCATAGGTACGATTACTATTGAGATCCATTTATTTTCCCATTTTCTTCCCAATTTGGAATGGCCAATTCCCCGAATTCTGGAATGTCCAATTTGTCATCATTGATGTTCAGTCCCATTGCACAACCCCCACTGTCAATCCGGGAGAGCGTTGACAAGCATATGCCCTCCTCGGAGACACGTGATGTCAGCCACTGCTTCTTTTTGCACTGAGGTCCACAAGCTAAGTTAGCACAGAGATGAGTCGGAGAAGACATTTCGTATGCAGCTTTGGCATGTGGACCACAGGCGCCCGATCAACCAGCAGGGGTTGCCATTGCTAATGGGACCAATGCCCCCGCTGACGTACCCACCCGTATGCCTTGTGGAACAAAGCCAATGTGTTCCGCCTGTGAGCTCCCGGTCACTGTCAGCTAGTGACACGGTGGGTTTGAACCTGGGCTGTAGCGTTCAGTCTACACTCAGAGCGAGTGCTTTTACTGACTGAGTGATTTTACTCACTCGAGAGCCACACTGTTGACATCCCTTGCTGCTGGCATGCACCTCGCGTTTAGATCAGCCAGGTCACTAAGCTTTCATTACCTGTTGGACTGTGACATAACAGCATAGTACTCTACATTCAGCCAGAGTGGGGGCTAGTGGAGAATGGAGGCTGGTGAATGTGACAAAGCTGTAACATAAGCAGGAGCATCTTCAGAATTTTATGTGTGTATAAGTGGGCAGCTTTGAGAACCAGCTACAAGGACATCACAGCTGTGTAAAAGAGAAATACTTCTTGAAGGGGTTTTACTGAATGCAATGCAGGATAAATGTTGTCTCTGACTGTGGCAACACGGGAGCATGTACAGAGAGTGTGCAGCACAGTCATGGTTCAGTGACCCTCAGTGTGAGATGTGCTTGAACAGTTTTTGTAAGGTTCCCCTCTCTGTCACACACAATAACACACAGCTGTGTCCTCAGTCTTCAACTGCTCTATCTGGCAATAGGTTGTCTCAAGGAAACATCTTCAGACACAATAAACACAAACATACAGAAAAAGAGAGAGGGTTGTGCTGTGCTGTATGTCTCTCACTCACAGTGCAGACACAGCAGCAGAAGGGCAAAGTGCAGGGCAGTGTTTGGGGACTCCATATTGAGGGGGAGAATGTGAGGGCCCGTTTGACTGGATCTCTGTTCTTAAAGGAGCTGGAGCTGGGAGGATGTTTGCATGGCCCAACCCAGAGGGGAGGAGCTGAGAGGAGGTGTGTTTTTACCCCTCTGTCTCCTCCTCCTGCTGCTCTGACACTGCTGGCAGACGTTGCTTTGTTTCTCCCTGATAAAGGATCAGATCTGCCCCCTGCTGTACCTTTACAGAATTGTCATGACTCAGTCCAGCCCACCTGGCCTCTCCCATTCCAAATCTGCATATTTGACATGAAAAATAAAGCATTTTAGCAAGTGTGCAGAGCCCAGTTCTGAAATAAATCAACCACTAAAGGCTATAGAGATGCATAATTTCAGACTAACGAGAAATTAATTCAGTTTGATGAACTGAATGATAAGTCGTTGATTTAAACAAACTTGTTAATTTTATTTGATGCTTGATCTCTTCTTATTCTGAATGGAGCAGGTCTCCTACTTATTCTTATCAACAATAATTTGCAACTTTAGTCTTGTGATGGCATGTAGTTCACTTTTAGCTATCATTACCTCTGTGACTGGTTCTTAGAGGAAAGTAAATGAGATGACAGCACAGTACTCTACGTTTTGGCAGACTTGAGGTTTGTGGAAGATGGAGGTTAGTGGAAGACATTGAACATGACAAAACTGTCAGGTAAATGGAGGTTCTGGCCGAGGAGCCAAAGGAGCATGTAGAGAGAGAGTGTACAGCACAGTCATGCTTCAGTGACCCTCAGTGTGAGATGTGCTTCAACAGTTTTTGTACGGCGCTGCAGCCTCTTCTATCACTGTGTGTCTGCAGCACAGTAATACACTGCAATGTCTTCAGCTCTCAGGCTGTTCATCTGTAAATACACCTCCTTTCTGCTGTTGTCTCTGGAGATGGTGAATCTTCCCTTAACAGACTCGGCATACCATTTGCTGCTGCCATCACCAGAAATCTCGGCCACACATTCCAGCCCTTTCCCAGGAGCCTGTCTGAACCAGCGTATGTTGTAGCTGCTGAATGTGTACCAAGAGGCTGTACAGGTAAGTTTATGGGATTCTCCAGGCTTCTTAATTGCTGCTCCAGACTCTGTCAGTGTCTGAACACCTGTGAAAAGAAAAAAAATTATTTTGGAACAGTAAAAAAAGAAGTAAAAAAGTCCATTGTATTAAAAATGAAACACTATAACTATTCACCTGTTAAGCATATTGTCACTAGAAGAGGTGCAGTTAGAATCATTGTTGAATGCATTAGTTGTGATCTATGATTACAGGTCAGTGAGGGTTCCTTGTAACCACCATCCGTCTTCCCTCAGTGCTGAGAGATAAATGCAGAAGGAAGAGCTCAGAGTTTGCATCAGCTCCTCCTTATTGGGAGGGCAGATTACACAGGGCTTAAGCAGAGGATTTTTAGTGGAGGGAGGAGTTCATATGCAATTACAGCCAGCAATCCCACCATCCATCCTCACTGATGTGGAGCCAGAGACTGATAATATGAGAAAGCGTCTCCCGTAGATTGATATTGTGTCTTTAACTGGTCTTTTATTGAGCAGGTATACCATGATTGACATACACGTTTTAATGAGAGTGGGTTCTTAGATGATGATGATCGTGATGATGATAATGATAATGATGATGATGGTTATAATATGCAGGCCTTAATTTTGCAGTGACTGCAAGAATTGCATGACAAACCATTGTCTTCTGTTCTTGCAGTTGTACAGTGTGGGTGGTATTTATAAATATGACATTTGATATTTGTGTCATTATGGTGACCATTGCATCAAAATAGGTTCAATGACAAGGGCAGTTTTTTATTTCATTGGAGGTGTTTTCCTCCTTTAAAACGTATAATAATAATGTTTGGCCATTAAGCTGCTCTGTTACTCGTCTCCAGGTACTTGATTTTCTAACACAGAGTTAACATTTTGCCAGAGGCTGTAGATGCATGTCATTGCTGTCTAACAAAAAGGGTATTGTCCTTGAGCCTTTTAAAGTAAAAAATAGGACATGTAACCCCCCACTATTAAAATATCCAACCCATTGCTGATGAATCCAGAATGTGGAATAGTTGGTATCAGGGAATACCCAGAGACCTTACAGGAGATGGTCAGAGGCAGCCCTGGCTTTACAGCAAAATTGTTTAAATTAACTGATGCCAATAATAACAGTATCAGTACCAGTTCCCCAAACTCATAAATTAACTATGGTGTTACTGATTTGAAGGGATAGATTAAATTTTGACATATGATAAAGAATTTAAGTACACACATTACTATGCCAACACCTGGGGAACATCTCTAAAATTATGAAGGAGAATATGTTTCAGGATTTTTTACACTATGGAGAAATGTGTCTTGTTGTCATGTAAATTATGATCAGCTATAACACAGGTTCTCTCTGGTAAATGGTCTTTTTATTGCAGAAATGTGGTTAGAAGTGGCAGAAACTGCTCAGAGATCCAGACCTGCATTAAAATAAACTGCAGAGAACTCATTCCTGTTATCTCCCCCATCTTTAGACAGGAGATGTGATCTGCAGCCAATGGTTTCTCGTACTGTATGAGATGCAGACCAGGTGCAGACTGCTGGGCTGCTGGGGAGGGAGGAGACTGTGAGGGGAGGGAGGACAACATGCAGCCCCTCCCCTGGGGAGTGGCCCAAACTACAGCCAGCCAAAACAGCTCCCTGTCAAACTGTTTCTTCTTTGTTTTCTAAATACTATATTCTGGTTCGTGAATGTTCTTCATTTGCATTCAGCTGGCTAATTACTCGTTCTTTAGGTTGTTTCTGGGGTATTACTTTAGTATCTTACATGAAAACAGCTATGTTTTCTTTTTGTTTTGTTTCTCTACTTTGTATAAAGTTAAATTATACAATTATAATGCAAAAAATTCATAATATAAAAGATGCTCTTTTAAGCAAATTTTGTGTGAATGTTTGGATTGTTTCATTTTCACCATCTCCTTTGATTATTTTATATACCGTAATCATCATTTCAGTGCTCTAACTTTTTTTTTACTGAAATACTTTTTTCCCCACATCAGACCACCTGATGTGTGAAAACAGGAACTTCCTGTCACATGTGAGCAGGGATGAGGGGAGGCAGCAGTGTGAGGGACAGCCCATGTTCTATTTCCTGCCAAATGCTTGTGAAACCCTGGAGGGCAGAGAATGACTGAGAGGCCCTGGTGCTGAGCTGCTGCTTAGCTGTAATCACTAATAACTGGGAATTCATTCAAATGGACAATAAATCTCTGCTATAACCTAAACATACAAGCCTTGTACTCTAACATATGCACAATCTCACACACATGCTTTTTAATATCTGTGTGTGGAGGAATGATTTTGACCTTTTGAAGCAAAAAAAAAAACCTAACTGATCGGTACTGATTCAGACCGGAAATATTCTCATGAACATAGACACCATTGCTATTGAGATCCCTGGATGTTGGCATGCACCTCACATTCATATTGTCTGGGGCACTAATCTCTCATTACCAGTGTGCCTGTTGCATGGAAGGCAGTAGATGTGACAACAGCACAGTACTCTACATTTAGACAGAGTGGAGGCAAGTAGAGGATTGAGGCTAGTGGAGGACAAAGCTGTGGCACAAACGTAAGCATCTTCAGAGCTACTCTACAATGACCCTGCTAAATTTTAAATTGGTTTGAAAACTGTGAAAAATACTAATGTAAATCTAAACAAAACATGACAGGGCACTGTAGCAGTGGACTAAATAAAACAGAGTAGACAATAAAATCCAAAAATGCATCTTGGCAGAAAAACTTATGAATAATTAGATGGCATTTAGAGACAGTGTGCAGCACAGTCATGGTTCAGTGACCCCCAGTGTGAGATGTGCTTCAACAGTTTTTGTACGGCGCTGCAGTCTCTTCTATCACTGGGGCCCCTCCGGCACAGTAATACACTGCAGTGTCTTCAGCTTTCAGGCTGTTCATCTGTAAATACACCTGCTTTCTGCTGAAGAAGGGCAAGGCGCAGGGCAGTGTCTGGGGACTCCATATTGAGGGGGAGAATGTCAGGGCCCGTTTGACTGGACCTCTGTTCTTAAAGCAGCTGGAGCTGGGAGGATGTTTGCATGGCCCAACCCAGAGGGGAGGAGCTGAGAGGAGGTGTGTTTTTACCCCTCTGTCTCCTCCTCCTGCTGCTCTGACACTGCTGGCAGATGTTGCTTTGTTTCTCCCTGATAAAGGATCAGCTCTGCCCCCTGCTGTACCTTTACAGAATTGTCATGATCGAGTCCAGCCTGCCTAGGCATGCATATTTGCAATATGTGCATTTTTGAAATAAATACATGAAGCATTTTTGACAGTGTAAGGAACTCTTTTCTGAAAGAAATCAATCACTAAATGCTATGAGGACAAATTATTTCATTATTAACAACAAATGAATTAAATTGATTGGTAGTATCATGAATTACCATCCTTGGTCTTCTGTTGGCATGCCTTTCACTTTCAGCCATCATAACCAGTGTGACTGAATATGACAAAGCTATAACACACAGAGGAGCATCTTCAGTGTTAAAGACCCTCACAAAAGATTAGATAGGTTTAAGCAGTCAGTTGTTAGAACCATCCATGTTAAGATGAAAAAAGTCACTGTACCAGTAATGTAAATGACAGTGAGTAGGAAATGTCATGATACAGTCCAGCCTGCCTGGACTCTCCCAGTCTGAATCTGCATATTTGTGACAAACAATGAAGCATTTTGGAAAGTGTGTGGAGCTCTTCTCTGAAATAAATTAATCAGTAATGATTATATGAATTTATAAATTAATAACAATAAAAAAATAGATAGAATGGACAGTAAGTTTTTGGTTTAAACAAATCTTAATGTTTTATTTTTTCAATGCCTGATTTGTTCTAGTTATGAATGAAGCAGTTCTCCTACCCATTATTACTGGCATTAATTTGCAACCTTCATCTGCTGATGACATGCATTTCACTTTCAGTTATCATAAATAGTGTGATTCATGCTCAAATAACAGTATGTGAGATAACAGCACAGTACTCTACATTCAGCCAGAGAGGAGGCTAGGGGAGGATGGAGGTTGATGGACGACATTGAATGTGACAAAGCTGCAGCACAAACAGGGGCCTCTTCAAAGTTAATGACCCAGCAAAAGTTTAAATTGGTTTAAGTAGTCAGCTGTAAGAACCTCATGAAACAAGAAAATGAAAAATAGCACTGTAGCACTGAGCTAAATGAAAAAGAGTGGACAATAGAATCCAAAAATACATGCTGGCAAAAAATCTATTAAAAATGATCCAAATCAGGGAAATGACATATAAAAGCACACAATGCCACATAATTCTCTCTTTCCCACAACATCACAGATTTCCCAGGGACATTAAATGAGTTTCACCAGTGTAAATGATAAACACTTTTTAAAGCATTCATGGACTTAAATGAATGTGCAGCAGGATAAACACTGTCTCTGGTCATGTTGACACAGGAATATGCAGAAAGAGTGTGCAGCACAGTCATGGTTCAGTGACCCTCAGTGTCAGATGTGCTTGAACAGTTTTTGTACGGCGCTGCAGTCTCTTCTATCACTGTGGGTCTTTGGCACAGTAATACACTGCAGTGTCTTCAGCTCTCAGGCTGTTCATCTGTAAATACACCTGACTTCTACTGTCGTCTCTGGAGATGGTGAATCTTCCCTTAACAGACTGGGCATAATATGTGCTGCTACCATCAGCATTAATCCTGGACACCCACTCCAGCCCCTTCCCAGGAGCCTGTCTTATCCAGTTCATCCAGTAGCTGCTGAATGTGAACCCAGAGGCTATACAGGTCAGTTTATGGGATTCTCCAGGCTTTTTAACTGCTGGTTCATATTCAGTCAGAGCAATTTCTGAATGAACACCTGGGAAAGAAAGAAATGGCAGAAATACATTTCAAAGAGGCCTAATATCAATCATTTCACACAGCACAGCTTCAGATAAATTAGAGGAGCACAGAAGATGAGAGAGGCAGAGACCTGAGAGAGTCAGTGCTGTGAGGGTGAGCAGAGCTGCTGGGAGCTTCATGACTGCAGAAGAGAAGGAGCAGCACTGAGTCAAAGTGCACACTGAGTCCCACTGACTGCTGCTGCAGCTCTCACACTGACACTGGCTCCATTAAAAGCTGGGGGAGGTTTGCATTGGCCCCTCCTCTGGGGGAGGGCACAGTATGGGTCACTGGAGGTCAGAGTGGCCCCTCCTCTTTCACTGATCTGTATTCTGACACAGTTTGCACCTTTACCAATGAAAGGCTTACAGCCAATGAACTGGGATCTAGTAGTGAAAATGAACAACACTGGATTCACAGTCAAGACATATAAAATGGTGCATCTGCAGTGAGACATTGTGCCAAAAACAATCCTAACTGGCACAATGTTTCAGTGTATCTCTAACTTGTTATTGACACGTGAATCAATTTTCAAGTAATTCAATGTCTGGTTCATACAGAAGCCAAGAACGACCGTGCTTGCAATTATTTTTTTATGCCGTTATCTCGAGATCACAAGTTAATTATTTCGTTATCATGAGAAAACAAAAGGTTGTTTTCTCGTGTTAACGAGTTAAGTATTTTGTTATCACAAGAAAACAAAATGTTGTTTCTTCTTATAATGTTTATCAGAGATCAGGAGTGCCATGCCAGCATGCATAGATGGCATCTTGACAACTGTAGCAACTGATTTAAGATGAAAATGTCACGAGTGTCCATCATTGATCAACGCATCAGACTGTACTTCAGCCAAGGTCTAACACAGGCAGAAATTGCATTGTGTCTTTTTGTTAGAGATAACATTCAGATCCTCCCCGACAGTTATGACAGCAATCTTGAAGGCTTAAATCAGGTGTGATCAAATGCAGTGTTTCCCAAACCTCTCCTGGAGGACCCCTTGTCCTGCATGTTTTAGATCTCTCACTGCTCCAACACAGCTGATTCAAATGACCATTAACTCGTTATGAAGTCATGAAGCTGCTTAATAACAAACTGATCATTTAAATCAGCTGTGCTGGAGCAGGAAGAGATCTAAAACATGCAGGACAAGGGGTCCTCCAGGAGAAGTTTGGGAAACGCTGATCAAATGAACCAGACACTTATTTTCGAGTTCTCCATAATTATCCCGTGATCTTTGAGAAAACAAAAGTCATTTTCACGTGATAAATTATCTCATTATCTCGAGAAAATGAGCTTTGTTATCTCAAGATAACGAAATAATTAACTCGTTATCATGAGAAAATGAGCTTTGTTATTTGAAGATAACGAGATAAATTAACCCGTTATCACGAGAAAACGAGCTTTGTTATCTTGAGATAATGAAATAATTAACTCGTGATCTCGAGATAATGGCATAAAAAAATAATTGCAAGCACGGTCGTTCTCGGCTTCCATAGGTTCAAGTTTATGAAGCTGACTTTGTACAGTATACTTCAGCACCCATCATTAATAGATACTGACGTTCTGATTGCAATCTAAGTTAAAGTAATTTAGGAAAACCTGAGACACAAGGAAAGTGTGTGGAGCTCTTTTCTGAAATATAACACCCAGTAATGACTATGTGAAATTTTTAAATCATCAACACTATATGAAAACATAGATAAAGTGGACAGTAAGTCCTTGATTTAAACTAAATGGGCATAACTAAGCTGTGATAACCAGTTATAAGGATATTCCAGGTGTGCAAATGATTAAAACTTTGTGAAGGTTATGTGGGTTTAAATGAATGTGCAGCAGGATAAACACTGTCTCTTACTGTGGTGACACAGGAGGTTGTAGAGAGAGTGTGCAGCACAGTCATGGTTCAGTGACCCTCAGTGTGAGATGTGCTTCAACAGTTTTTGTACGACGCTGCAGCCTCTTCTATCACTGTGACGCTCTGGCACAGTAATACACTGCAGTGTCTTCAGCTTTCAGGCTGTTCATCTGTAAATACACCTGGCGTCTGTTGTTGTCTCTGGAGATAGTGAATCTTCCCTTAACAGACTGGGCATACCATTGCCTGGAAGCAAGATTACTAATCCCAGCCACCCACTCCACCCCCTTCCCAGGAGCCTCTCTGATCCAGTGCATGTGGTAGCTACTGAATGTGAACCCAGAGGCTGTACAGGTCAGTTTATGGGATTCTCCTGTCCTCTTAATTGCTGGTTCAGACTGAGTCAGTGTCTGACTCTGAACCCCTGTGAACAGAAAGAAAATAAATTTAAGCTACTAAATTCAAAAGTCCATTCAACTTAAAATGAAAAAGTAAAAGTATTCACCTCTTAAACATAGTGTTATTAGAAGCAGGCCCGTTATTAGAATCATTGTTGAATGCATTAGCTGTGATCGATAATAACAGTTCAGTGAGGGTTCCTGGCATCCGCTGTTTCCTTCCTCAGTGCTGAGAGATAAATGCAGAAGGAAGAGCTCAGAGTTTGCATCAGCTCCTCCTTATTGGGAGGGCAGATTACACAGGACATAAATAGAGAGTTCAGTGGAAGGGAACAGTTCATGTAAAATTACAGTCAGCTACCGAACTGGGATCTAGTTCACAGCCATGAGACACGTGAAAAGCACAGTCTACTGTGTATAATTGAGATTGTGCCAAGTACAATCTGTATAGATGCAGTGTTTCAGCTTGTCTCTCACTTATTATTGACTCATGAAACAATATTCATTTAATTAAATTCTCTGGTTCAGGATTAGTCAGCATATGCTGTCCTAAATACTTCAGCACACATCATAAGTTGATTTTAATTTCATGATTGTAATCCAAGTTAAACTAATTTAGAGAAAATTTGGAAGTTCAACTGACCATGATAGCATAACAATGATAATTTTGCATTTCAGCTCCTCTGTCATTCAATGTGACAAAGCTGCAACACAAACAGGAGTTAAAGACCCTGCAAAAACTTAAATAAATGTAACTAGTCATTTCTGAGATCCAGATATGGAAACATGAAAACTGTCAAATTGCACTGTAGCAGTGAGCTAAATGAAATGGAGTAGACAATAGAATTCACAAAAATATGCTGTCAAAAATGTATTGAATGATGCAAAATCAAGTAAATGATATTCAAACATACACAAGGGCACATAAGACTCTCTTTCCCACAATCATTGTCGATTTGCCAGGGATATTAGAATGAGTTTCAGATGTGTAAATGATAAATACTTCTTGAAGGTTATACAAGCTTAACAATCTGCAGCAGGATAAATGCTGTCTCTGGCCATAGTCACACAGGAGCATGTAGAGTGTGCAGCACAGTCATGGTTCAGTGACCCTCAGTGTGAGATGTGCTTCAACAGTTTTTGTACGGCGCTGCAGCCTCTTCTATCACTGTGTGTCTCTGGCACAGTAATACACTGCAGTGTCTTCAGCTTTCAGGCTGTTCATCTGTAAATATATCTGGTTCCTGCTGTTGTCTCTGGAGATGGTGAACCTTCCCTTAACAGACTGGGCATACAAGGTGCTGCTACCACCACTATCAATCCAAGCCACCCACTCCAACCCCTTCCCAGGAGCCTGTCTGACCCAGTGCATCCAGTAGCTGCTGAATGTGAACCCAGAGGCTGTACAGGTCAGTTTATGGGATTCTCCAGGCTTCTTGACTGCTGGTTCAGACTCAGTCAGTGTCTGACTCTGAATACCTGTGAAAAGAAAGAAAGTATATTTTTACCACCAAATTAAAAAGTCTATTCAATTACAGTAAAACGCTGAACGTAATCACCTGTTAAACATATTGCCACTAGAAAGAGTCCAGTTATTAAAGTCATTTTTGAATGCATTAATTGTGATATCAGATGAAACCCTAGTGAAGGCTCTCTGCAGTTGTCCCTACTCCCTCGGTGCTGAGACATAAATGCAGAAGGATGAGCTCAGAGTTTGCATTAGCTCCTCCTTATTGGGAGGGCAGATTACACAGGGCTTAAATAGAGGATTCAGAGGGAGGGAGGAGTTCATATGAAATTACAGCCAGCAATCCCACCATCTACCCTCACTGATGTGGAGCCAGAGAATGATAACATGAGAAAGTGATTCCTGTAGATTGTGTCTCGTGTCATTAACTGGTCTTTTAATGAGCAGGTATACCATGATTCACATATACGTTTTAATGATAGTGGGTTCTTAGATGATGGTGGTGATGATGATAGTTACAATAGTAGGCTTAAGTTTCTGCCAATTCAAGAATTAAATGAGACATCATTGTCTTCTGTTCTTGCAGTTATGCAGTATGGGTGGTATTTATAAATTTCTAAAAAAAAATATTTATGTTTATATAAAAATATTTAAAAATATTTGTTTCACAAATGCAGCATTATGGTGAGCGTTGTATCAAAATAAATTATTTGACAACTTTTATTTATTATTTTAATGGAGGTGTTGTCCTCCTTTAAAAAGTGAAATTATAATGGTGTTCATGAGCCTGCTGTCTTACAGGTATTTGGGGATTGATTTTTTAACATTGGGCCAATATTTACCCAGAGGCTGTAGACTCTACTCATTGCTGTCTGTCATAAAGGGTATTGAACTTTGAAAGTTTAAAAATTACAAAAATGATAAAACAGGACATATGACAACAAACAACTTGTATAACACGGAATGTTTCAAAAGAAATATATGCTAAAATTGACATCATGTAAAAAATGGTATTATTTTGTGATTTTCTTCTGAAAGATCTTTTGACTGTTGAGTAACAGTGACAGTGATATATAATGGTATATTGTGATGTTGGTATAGAGACATGTATAGTGGCAGAGGTACAGAACAGTTTACTCTACATACTGTACATAGGTATACATATATAAAAGTCAGAGGGAGGGAGGGATAGAGGGAGCTTTGGTGTTTAGAGTGTGTTTGTGAGTTTTTGTACAGGTCTTCTGCTGGTTTTCATCACTGTGTCTGTCATGCACAATAATACACAGCTGTGTCTTCAGTCTGCAGGCTGCTCCCTTGTAAAGTCACTGTGCTGCTGGAAGCGTCTCTGGAGATAGTGAACTTGTTTTTCAAAGAATCTTTGTAGCCGGTGTTTCCATAACCATTAATATATCCAACCCATTCCAGTACTTTCCCTCGCTGACGAATCCAGAATGTGGCATAGTTGCTATCAGTCAGGGAATACCCAGAGACCTTACACGAGACAGTCAGAGGCTGTCCTGAGTTTACAACCATAGAACCTGGCTGGCTGAGTTCAACATTACAGTGGACACCTGAAGAAAAAATGTAGGAAAATATATTAAAATAATCCTGCTTAGGCAACGTACATGCTTCTTGAATACTATGAAACTGATTTTTACAATCATTATGAGAAAATTTTAAAATAATTCTATCAAAGATCTATTAATATTTCTTGACCAATACTCAGCATTTGACACAAGAATATTTCCATTCAGGTCTCCCCCAAGTCACAAACACAGAGACTCACAGGATGCAGCTGCCAGCAGCAGCAGCAGTAGAGATGCAGGGAACATGGTTTGTGTTGAAGCTGAACTGCTGTGAATGTCTGTAATGGACTGTCACTGCGCAGATGCTTAAATGAAGAAGCTGACAGAACTGGTTTTGCATACAGCTGCGTGTGACTTCATTTCTCACTGGTGACTGATGAATATTAACGGGGCAATATCTGATGATGGAAACATTTACTTTGAGGCAGAAATTAGCCAGCAGTGCAGCAGTGTGATGTTTCTAATTATATATTGCTTGAAGATGGCTTAGAAGACTATCTTGCTCATTTTCTTGTTATTGGCACAGTGCTGTCTGACAGTGGATTTCTGATACAGTTTATGTTCATCATGTGATCTTACAGAGTCAAGCCTTGCTACCCATTCAATGCGTCTTCACTTCACACTGCTACTCTTGTGTGGTTCAGTTCAGTTCACTAGTAGAGATATACCGGTAATCTTGTTGTAATTCTCAGCTTCCAGGAGAGGAGGAGAGGTCAACTGTCTTACTCAGCTTAACTCTAACTTAAGGGATCATTGATATGGCCAAACCTTTCATGTAATTGATGTTATTATTCCGTCAGATATAGTGCACAAAAATACTTTCTTTAAATACTGGGTTAAAATACATCACACAACCTTGAATGAGATGTCAATTTGCTTTCATTTTGGTCTATTGCCATCTAGTGGTCCATATTGATGGTAAATTTCATTGTATATTAACATATATATCTTATTAATTGATTTGAATTAAAGTAATTTCGGCATTGGGTGTGAAAATAATGTGTGTTGTTTGCTTGAAGTTCAGCATGTTACATGCAAACCCCAGGCAGTTTAACTCTTGTCATTAATACAGATAGTTTCTGCTTCTATTACTGTACACTGCGTAGAGTTCGTAAGATTAACCTGAGAGGTGTCGTAAAACAAAATGTGTCTGGTATTGAAGGACACAGTCCTAAACATCCAGTGGAAACCTGCTCAGAGATCCAGACCTGCATGACAATAAACTCCAGAGAACTCATTCCTGTTCTCTCCCCCATCTTTAGACAGGAGATCTGATCTGCAGCCAATGGTTTCTCGTACTGTATGAGATGCAGACCAGGTGCAGACTGCTGGGCTGCTGGGGAGGGAGGAGACTGTGAGGGGAGGGAGGACAACATGCAGCCCCTCCCCTGGGGAGTGGCCCAAACTACAGCCAGGCAAAACAGCTCCCTGTCAAACTCTTTCTTCTCTGTTTCTTCTTTTTACTGTTCTCTAAATATTATATTCTCATTTGTACTGTTCTTCATTTGCATTCAACTGGCAAGTTAATTTCAGTACAGTACTCCACATTCAGCCAGAGTGGAGGCTAGTGGAGGATGGAGGTTGGTGGAGGATATTGAATGTAACACAGCTATAACACAAACAGGAGTATCTTCAGGGTTAAGGACTTTGCAAAACTCAAATCTGGTTTAAGTAGTCAGCTGTGACAACCAGCAACAAGTATATTGGCTCAAGCACAAGGCTGTGAACATGATGATTAGTCCTTTAAAGCTTATACAGGTTTTAATGAATGGGCGGCGGGATAAATGCTGTCTCTGGCTGTGGCAACACAGGAGTGAGTGTGCAGCGAAGTCATAGTTCAATGACCCTCAGTGTGAGATGTGCTTCAACTGTTTTTGTACGGTGCTACAGTCTCTTCTATCACTGTGTGTATCTGGCACAGTAATACAATACAGTGTCTTCAGCTCTCAGGTTGTTCATCTGTAAATACACCTGGCTTCTGCTGTTGTCTCTGGAGATGGTGAATCTTCCCTTCACAGACTGGGCATACCATTGGCTGCTACCACCACTATTAATCAATGCCACCCATTCTGGCCGCTTCCCAGGAGCCTGTCTGACCCAGGCCATGTAGTAGTCACTGAATGTGAACCCAGAGGCTGTACAGGTCAGTTTATGGGATTCTCCAGGCTTCTTAACTGCTGGTTTAGACTCAGTCAGAACAATTCCTGACTGCACACCTGGGAAAGAAATGAACAGCAAAAATGCATTTCAAAGAGGCCCCATATCAATAATTACAAATAGCACAGCTTCAGATAAATTAGAGGAGCACAGAAGATGAGAGAGACAGAGACCTGAGAGAGTCTTTCAAATTCAGCAGTTGGGAGTCTTTACTTTAGTCTCCCCTGGCTTCATTATAACACCTACGTGTAGCAAACACCAGCAGGACAGCACAGTCTTACGAATGGAAGGAAGAGTGTAGAGGATCAAGTGATAATGGGTGCTACCTTTTAACGTACATGAATATGTGTTAATTCCAAAAGAGGGCAATCTCTATTTTTTTCTGTGGAATTATCAGAGAGCGACACAGTATCATAGATTGTGATTGTCCAGCACACATCAGTCCTCTCAGAGGTGATGGTTGAATCTTTTAAGGAATCTTCTTTCTGTTTATCTGGAAATCTGGAAAGTGAGATGGGATCAATGCTGTCCATGGCCATGGTGACACAGGAGCAAGAAGAGAGAGCGTGCAGCACAGTCATGGTTCACTGACCCTCAGTGTCAGATGTGCTTGAACAGTTTTTGTACGGCGCTGCAGTCTCTTCTATCACTGTGAGTCTTTAGCACAGTAATACACTGCAGTGTCTTCTGCTCTCAGGTTGTTCATCTGTAAATACACCTGCTTTCTGCTGTTGTCTCTGGAGATGGTGAATCTTCCCTTAACAGACTGGGCATAATATTTGCTGCTACCATCATAAATAATCAATGCCACCCACTCCAGCCCCTTCCCAGGAGCCTGTCTGATCCAGTGCATGCTGTAGTCGCTGAATGTGAACCCAGAGCCTGTACAGGTCAGTTTATGGGATTCTCCAGGCTTCTTAACTGCTGGTTCAGACTCAGTCAGTGTCTGACTCTGAACACCTGTCAAAAGAAAGAAAATAAATTTGAGCTACTAAATCCAAAGTCCATTTACTTAAAATGAAAATGTAAAAGCATTCACCTGTTAAACACAGTATCATTAGAAGCAGGACAGTTATTGCAATCATTGTTGACTGCATTAATTATGATCAATTATTACTGGTCAGTGAGGGTTCCTGGCATCCACTGTTTTTCCTTCCTTAGTGCTGAGAGATAAATGTAGAAGGAAGAGCTCAGAGTTTGCATCAGCTCCTCCTTATTGGGAGGGCAGATCACACAGGTCTTAAATAGAGGATTCGGGGGAGAGAGAGGTTCGTATGAAATTACAGCCAGCTACAGAACTGGGAGTGTAAATGTGAAAATGAATAGCACTGGCTTCACAAACATGAGAAAAGCACAATTTACTGTATAGAATCGACATTGTGCCTAGCACAATCTGTATAGCTGCTGTTTTTCAGCTTGTCTCTCACTTATTATTGATTCATGAAACAATCTTCTTTGAATTAAATTCTCTCTTTCGGAATTACTAAGTTTATTTTGTCCTACATACTTCACAGCACACATCATGTGTTAATTTTCATTTCATATTAGTAATCTAAGTTGAAGAAATTTAGAGAAAATTTGGACTCTCAACTGACGATGGTATCATAACATTAGCAATTTTCCATTTCACTTGAAACTTGTCTTTTGCAAAATGGAGGGTGTTTTAGAGCATTTGAAAGTGAACAAATACAGAAACAAAGTCATCTGACATGCTATTATTATGGTGATGTGACTAATTCATAAGCAAAAGCTGGCTGCCGGGTGTCACTCACTGCAGTTATTTCCTGGGCTTTATATTTCACTGCTATGAGAGGGAAATGAGCTCAATGTCGTGCTGCATTTTATGGAGTCTTTGTTCAGTTACAGCCTCTATAACATATTATAGCTGTTACACACAATAATACACTACTGTGTCCTCAGCCTTCAACTGCTCTATCTGGCAATAGGGTGTCTCAAGGGAAACAGGCACAGTAAACACAGTAAACACAAATATACAGAAATATACAGAAAAAGAGAGAGGGCTGTGCTGTGCTGTATGTCTCTCACTCACAGTGCAGACACAGCAACAGAAGGGCAAAGTGCAGGGCAGTGTCTTGGGACTCCATATTGAGGGGGAGAATGTGAGGGCCCGTTTTACTGGATCTCTGGTCTTAAAGGAGCTGGAGCTGGGAGGATGTTTGCATTGCCCAACCCAGAGGGGAGGAGCTGAGAGGAGGTGTGTTTTTACCCCTCTGTCTCCTCCTCCTGCTGCTCTGACACTGCTGGCAGACGTTGCTTTGTTTCTCCCTGATAAAGGATCAGCTCTGCCCCCTGCTGTACCTTTACAAAATTGTCATGATAGAGTCCAGGCTGCCTAGGCATGCATATTTGCAATATGTGCATATTTGAAACAAACACATGAAGCATTTTTGACAGTGTAAGGAGCTCTTTTCTTAAAGAAATCAATCACTAAATGCTATGAGGGTCAATTATTTCATTACTAACAACAAATGAATTCAGTTGGTTGGTACTGTCATTAATTACCATGCATTTCACTTCCAGCTATCATTACCGGTGTGACTGAATGTGACAAAGGTATAACACACAAAAAACATTTTCAGTGTTAAAGACCCTTGCAAAAGCTATAACACACAGAAGAGCATCTTCAGTTTTAAAGATCCTCGCAACAGATCAGATAGGTTTAAGTAGTCAGTTGTTAGAACCATTTGTTTCAAGATGAAAATATTCAAAGAAGCACTGTAGCAGTGACTTAAATGAAAGTGAGTAGAAAATAGCATTCAAAAATGTGTATTGGCACAAAATGTACTAAAGAATGATCCATAATCAGGTAAATGATATTCAAAAGCGCACAATACCACATAATTATCTCTTTCTCACAGATATCATCAATTTGCCAGCTACATTAAAATGAGTTTCACTTGTGTAAACAATAAATACTTCTTGAAGCTTATCAGTGATGAAATGAATATGCAGCAGGATAAATGCTGTCTCTGGCCGTGGCAACACAGGAGCATGTAGAGAGAGTGTGCAGCACAGTCATGGTTCAGTGACCCTCAGTGTGAGATGTGCTTCAACAGTTTTTGTACGGCACTGCAGTCTCTTCTGCCACTGTGTGTCTCTGGCACAGTAATACACTGCAGTGTCTTCAGCTCTCAGGCTGTTCATCTGTAAATACAGCTGGCTTCTGCTGTCATCTCTGGAGATGGTGAATCTTCCCTCAACAGACTGGGCATAATACGTGCTGCTACCACCAGTAGAAATATAAGCCAACCACTCCAGCCCCTTCCCAGGAGCCTGTCTGATCCAGGCCATGTAGGCACTGCTGAATGTGATCCCAGAGCCTGTACAGGTCAGTTTATGGGATTCTCCAGGCTTCTTAACTGCTGGTTCAGACTCAGTCAGAACAATTTCTGACTGCACACCTGGGAAAGAAAAGAACAGAAAAAATACATTTAAAGAGTCCTTATATCAATAATTCAAAATAACACAATGTCAAATAAATTGAGGGAGCACAGAAGATGACAGAGACAGACACCTGAGAGAGTCAGTGCTGTGAGGGTGAGCAGAGCTGCTGGGAGCTTCATGACTGCAGGAGAGAAGGAGCAGCACTGAGTCAAAGTGCACACTGAGTCCCACTGACTGCTGCTGCAGCTCTCACACTGACACTGGCTCCATTAAAAGCTGGGGGAGGTTTGCATTGGCCCCTCCTCTGGGGGAGGGCACAGTGAGGGTCACTGGAGGTCATAGTCAGTAATAATACATAACACAGACACACAGTGGAAGCTGGTGGCCCCTCCTCTTGGACTGATCTGTATTCTGACACAGTTTCCACCTAACTGGGATCTAGAAGTGAAAACAAGAACACCACTGGATTCACAGCCATGAGACACATAAAAGGGGTAATCTGCAGTGAGATATTGTGCCAAAAACAATCTTAATGGGAATTGTGTTTGAGTGTTTCTCTCACTTGTTATTGACACATGAAACAAAATTCATGTAATTCAATCTTTGGTTCAAGTTCATGAAGCTGACTTTGAACAGCATACTTCAGCACCCATCATTAATTGATACTGATATTCTCATTGTACTCTAAGTTGAATTAATTTAGGAAAACCTGAGACACAAGGAAAGCATGTGGAGCTTTTTTTCTGAAATAAATCACCGAGTAATGATTATGTGAATTTTGTCATTATGAACATTACATGAAAAAATAAAGTGGACAGTAAGACTTTCGTTTAGACTGAAGTGAATGTTTTTTTTTCAATGTCTGATCTGTTCTAGTCATGAATGTAGCAGTTAATCTACCCAATGTTACCATCATTAATTTGCAACTTTAGTCTGTTGATGGCATGCACTTCACAGTTATCATTACCAGTGTGACTGGTGCCCAGAAGACAGTAGGTGAGAAAACAGCACAGAACTCTACATTCAGCCGGAGTGGAGGCTAGTGGAGGATGGAGGTTGGTGGAGGACAATGAATGTGACAAAGCTGCAACACAAACAGGAGCCTCTTCAGAGTTACTGAAATAGCCTGCAAAAGATTAAACTGTTTTAAGTAGTCAGCTGTGAGAACCAGGTACAAGAACATTAAAGCTGTGTAAAAGAGAAATACTTCTTAAACATTTTCTGGGCTTAAATGAATGTGCATCAGGATAAACGCTGCCTCTTGCAACAGTCACACAGGAGCACGTAGAGTGTGCAGCACAGTCATGGTTCAGTGACCCTCAGTGTGAGATGTGCTTCAACAGTTTTTGTACGGCGCTGCAGTCTCTTCTATCACTGTGTGTCTCCGGCACAGTAATACACTGCAGTGTCTTCAGCTCTCAGGCTGTTCATCTGTAAATACACCTGGCTCCTGCTGTCGTCTCTGGAGATGGTGAATCTTCCCTTCACAGACCGGGCATAATATGTGCTGCTTGAATCATAACTAATCCCAGCCACCCACTCCAGCCCCTTCCCAGGAGCCTGTCTGATCCAGTGCATGTCGTCACCGCTGATTGAGATGCCAGAAGCTGTGCAGGTCAGTTTATGGGATTCTCCAGGCTTCTTAACTGCTGGCTCAGACTCCGTCAGTGTCTGACTCTGAACACCTGTGAAAAGAAAGGCAAGAAATTCAAACTACAAAATTTTAAAAAGTATGTTCAAATTAAATGAAACACTAAAAGTATTCACCTGCTAAGCATATTGCCACGAGAAGTGTTCCGGTTATTAGAATCATTGTTGAATGCATTAGTTGTGATCTATGATAATAGGTTTGTGAGGGTTCCTTGCAAACACTGCCCATCCATCCTCAGTCCTGAGAGATAAATGGAGAAGGAAGAGCTCAGAGTTTGCATCAGCTCCTCCTTATTGGGAGGGCAGATTACACAGGGCTTAAATAGAGGATTCAGAGGGAGGGAGGAGTTCATATGAAATTACAGCCAGCAATCCCACCATCCGTCCTCACTGATGTGGAGCCAGAGACTGATAATATGAGAAAGTGTCTCCTGTAGACTCTGTCTTGTGTCTGTAACTGGTCTTATAATGAGCAGGTATACCATGATTCGCATGCATGTTTTAATGAGAGTGGATTCGTAGATGATGATGATGATCGTGATGATGATAACACTGATGATGATAATGATTACAGTTAGTTGGCTCAATTTTCTGCTGATTTAAGAATTACATGAGAAATCATTGTCTTCTGTTTTTGCAGTTAATGATAAATGGGGACATTTCATACATGCATGATTATGGTGACTGTTCAGTAAAAATACGTTCAGTGAAGAATGCTGTTCATTACTCATGGTTGTTATTGCATGGATTAGATGTACAAGAATATTATAATATTAACAATATTTTGCATTTCAATTAAAACCTTTAACCCTTGTCTCTATGAAAATGGTTTTGTTTTAGAATATTTGAAACTGAAAAAGATGAATTAATATTGATAAGAAAATCATCTGACAAGGAATTATTATGGTTACATGGGTAAGTCATAGGCAAAAGCCTGCAGCTGAATATCACTCACTACAGTTATTTCCTGAGCCTTGTATTTCACTGCTATGAGGGAGAAATGAGCTCAGCGCCTTGCTGTATTTACTGGAGTTTTTTCCCCTCTCTGTCACACACAATAATACACAGCTGTGTCCTCAGTCTTCAACTGCTGTATCTGGCAATAGGTTGTCTCAAGGGAAACATCTTCAGACACAATAAACACAAACATACAGAAAAAGAGAGAGAGCTGTGCTGTGCTGTATGTCTCTCACTCACAGTGCAGACACAGCAGCAGAAGGGCAAAGTGCAGGGCAGTGTCTGGGGACTCCATATTGAGGGGGACAATGTGAGGGCCTGTTTGACTGAACCTCTGTTCTTAAAGGAGCTGCAGCTGAGAGGATGTTTGCATTGCCCAACCCAGAGGGGAGGAGCTGAGAGGAGGTGTGTTTTTACCCCTCTGTCTCCTCCTCCTGCTGCTCTGACACTGCTGGCAGACGTTGCTGTGTTTCTCCCTGATAAAGGATCAGCTCTGTCCCCTGCTGTACCTTTACAGAATTGTCATGATAGAGTCCAGGCTGCCTAGGCATGCATATTTGCAATATGTGCATATTTGAAATAAATATAGGACATAATAAGAAATAATGAGAACAAATTATTTCATTATTAACAACAAATGAATTAAATTGATTGGTAGCATCATGAATTACCATCCCTATCCTCCGCTGGCATGCATTTCACTTTAAGCCATCATAACCAGTGTGACTGAATATGACAAAGCTATAACACACAGAGGAGCATCTTCAGTGTTAAAGACCCTTGCAACAGATCAGATACATTCAAGCAGTCAGTTGTTAGAACCATTTATTTTAATATGAAAAAATTCAAAGGAGCACTGTACCAGTGACTTTAATGAAAGTGAGTAGAAAATAGCATTCAATAATGTTTGTTGGCACCAAATGTACTAAAGAATTATCTAAAATCAGGAAAATGATATTCAAAAGCACACAATACCACATAATTATCTCTTTCCCACAGCCATCGTCAATTTGCCAGGGACATTAACACAGGATCAACAAAGGAGCATATAGAGAGAGTGTGCAGCACAGTCATGGTTCAGTGACCCTCAGTGTGAGATGTGTTTCAACAGTTTTTGTACGGCACTGCAGTCTCTTCTATCACTGTGACTCTCTGGCTCAGTAATACACTGCAGTGTCTTCAGCTCTCAGGTTGTTCATCTGTAAATACAGCTGGCTTCTGCTGTTGTCTCTGGAGATGGTGAATCTTCCCTTCACAGTCTCGGCATACCATGTGCTGCTGCCATCATTAAAAATCCTGACCACCCACTCCATCCCCTTCCCAGGAGCCTGTCTGATCCAGTGCATGCTGTGCTCATCGAATGTGAACCCGGAGCCTGTACAGGTCAGTTTATGGGATTCTCCAGGCTTCTTAACTGCTGGTTCAGACTCAGTCAGAACAATTTCTGACTGCACACCTGGGACAGAAATGAACAGCAAAAATGCATTTCAAAGAGGCCTTATATCAATCATTTCAAATAGCACAGCTTCAGATAAATTAGAGGAGCACAGAAGATGACAGAGACAGAGACCTGAGAGAGTCAGGGCTGTGAGGGTGAGCAGAGCTGCTGGATCTTCATGACTGCAGGAGAGAAGGAGCAGAGTCAAAGTGCACACTGAGTCCCACTGAGTGCTGCTGCAGCTCTCACACTGACACTGGCTCCATTAAAAGCTGGGGGAGGTTTGCATTGGCTCATCCTCTGGGGGAGGGCACAGTGACGGTCACTGGAGGTCAGAGCCAGTAATAATACATAACACAGACACACAGTGGAAGCTGGTGGCCCCTCCTCTTTCACTGAACTGTATTCTGATATAGTTTTCACCTTCACCAATAAAACCCCTGCAGCACAGACCCGGGATCGAGTAGTGAAAATGAACAGCACTGGATTCACAGCTAAAAGGTACATTAAAAGTGGCAATCTGCTGTGAGACACCGTGTCAAACATGATCTGTCTAGTTACGGTGTTTCAGTGTGTTTCTCACTTATTATTGACTCATGAAACAGTATTCAAATGAAAAAATGTTCTGGTTAAAGTTCACTAAGGTTATACACTTCAGCACATGTCATATATAAGTTTTAATTTCATAATTGAATTTATTTCCTGGGCCTTATATTTCACTGTTATTAGGGAGAAATGAGCTCAATGTCTTCATGAGTTTGTGGAGTTTTTCTCTGGGTTTCCCTTCTCTGTCACACACTGTCCAGCCTGCCTGTACTGTCCCATTCTGAATCTGCCAACATGTGACAAACAATAAAGCATTTTTGAAAGTGTGTGGCGCTCTTTTCTGGAAAAAAAGTTATGACTACATGAATTTTGAAATAAATAATGCAAAATGAAAAAATACAAAAACTGGTCTTTGGTTTAAATTAAAGTGAATTATTAATTTTTTCAATGTCTGATCTGTTCTAGTTATGAATGGAGCAGCTCTCCTATCCATTGTTACCAGTATTTATTTGCAGCCTTCGTCTGCTGATGACAAGCATTTCACTTTCAGTTATCACTAACATTATGGCTGTGACAGGGCTCGGGCAGACCAATGAATGCCCGCAGATATGTACAAGTCCGACTGGCAGAAATCGTCACCGTAAAAAACCAGGCAGGGGTCAGAAACCAGAAAGGCAGTCCGAAGGACAAAATCCAAAAAACGGGTAACAGATCAGGCAGGGTCAGACACCGGGCAGGCAGAGGTACAGGCAAACAGGGCAGAAACGGCAGGCAAAAACAGGCAGGTCAAAAACGGGAAAAACAACGAGAAATAGCACGAAGCAAAAAGCGGGGACGAAACGGGCAAGAAGCAACTGAGACGAACTGGCAACAGAACAGGGATGCACAGGGAAGATATAGGGCAGGGCTGATAACGGGAATGGGAAACAGGTGCGCAGGCAGGCAGGTGAAGGCAATGAGGGAAACAGGCGGGCGGAGAGCGGGCGGGGAGCGGGGCAGGACTGGAACACAGAAAAACAAAAGCACATGGACAGAAAAAAAATAAAAACACAACGGCGAGCGGGAGGGAGTACTGACAGGCTGGTGCTCAGATGACAGTAGGTGAGATAACAGCACAGGTCTGTAAATTCAGCCAGAGTGCAAGCTAGTGAAGGATGGAGGCTGGTGGAGAACATTGAATGATACAAAGCTGTCACAGATAAATCTGTCGGATAAATGGTGTCTCTGACCATGGTGACACAGGAGCATGTAGAGCGAGTGTGCAGCACAGTCATGGTTCAGTGACCCTCAGTGTGAGATGTGCTTCAACAGTTTTTGTACGGCCCTGCAGCCTCTTCTATCACTGTGAGTATCTGGCACAGTAATACACTGCAGTGTCTTCAGCTTTCAGGCTGTTCATCTGTAAATACACCTGGCTTCTGCTGTTGTCTCTGGAGATGGTGAATCTTCCCTGAACAGACTGGGCATAATATTTGCTGCTACCACCAGTATCAATCCTGGCCACCCACTCCAGTGTCTTCCCAGGGGCCTGTCTGATCCAACCCATCCTGTAGCTGCTGAATGTGAACCCAGAGCCTGTACAGGTCAGTTTATGGGATTCTCCAGGTTTCTTAACTGTTGGTTCAGACTCAGTCAATGTCTGACTCTGAATACCTGTCAAAAGAAAGAAAATAAATTAGGACTTTTAAAGTCATAATGCCCTTTGAATTAAGATGGCACGCTGAAAATATTCACCTGCCAAGCATACTGCCATTAGAAAGAGCCCAGTTATTAAAGTCATTATTGGATGCAATAATTGCGAATAATTTTGACAATCTGGTGATTCTTCAGTCAAGGCAGTCAGCAGTCTCTCCTCCCTCAGTGCTGAGAGATAAATACAGAAGGAAGAGCTCAGAGTTTGCATCAGCTCCTCCTTATTGGGAGGGCAGATTACACAGGGCTTAAACAGAGGATTCAGAGGGAGGGAGGAGTTCATATGAAATTACAGCTAACAATCCCACCATCCATCCTCACTGATGTGGAGCCAGAGACTTATAATATGAGAAAATACCTCCAATAGACTCATATTGATGTCAGTGGGGTTATTGAAGTAGTCAGTTCAGAAAGTTCTATTTGCTAAATTGTTCACTCAGCAATCAGCACATCATTATATATGAAATAATTGTTCAATACTGTAAATGTGGTTTGTGGCTGTCTTTTTAAAAATAAATTCTGATTTCATGTGTCAATCATCAACTCTTTTCATTCCCCCATATTGACCATGTAATCACCAAACATGAAAATGTCAAAAAGGACACAGCTATTTGAAGTGAGATATTATTGCAATGTTCCTGTAGTGGGGGGAGCACAGGGAAGGGGTTTCAATAATGCCAAACTCCACAAACACTAAGAGCTGAGTGTGTGCAGTGATACAAATGCCCTTAATGTAAAGTAAAATATGCTGATGTAATGTAGACCTCAGGGATACAATCATAGTTCACAGACACAGGCCATTTACAAACACAGAGTCCAGCTCTACCAATTTTGTTCTACAAACCAGGATAAAATATAGAAATATATCACGTTTGACATAAAACCTTTCAGATATTCTCCCATCTGAGTGAGAAGTTTTATTAGAAAAACAACAATTCCATTGTGTGCATCTATGTATGTGTGTGGTGGGGGTTTGTTTTTTGCTGGTATTCAAGGATATTATGAATTTGTGTTTTAGGGACTATTGTGTCATAGTATATTTGGCTTTTGTCAGATTTCATAAGTTAACTTGAGGTACGGGTTGAATAGTGTTATGCTCATACTGACTGGTCTGGGACTTTTGTTTGCCCGGTCTGACACTGTTGCTCATTTAAATTGGATGGATACACTTATGTTCTATTGTGATGGAGGTCACTCTGGATAAGAGCATCTGCTAAATGCATATAATGTAAATGTAATGTAATGTAAATGCTCTCCTTGGCAGAAAGAGAAGTGTTTCGGCTTGGCATCATAATCTTGATTCTTGATTCTTGATTCATTTCATCTTGGTGCCACTACTGCACATTTTCTTCAATGTTATATTAACACATCCTCAAATAATAATTAACACAAACAGAGACTCCAGTGTGATGGTTTGCAATAATAGTAATACATATGAGGGCAAAAAGGCCTATTTCAGACACTCATGGGAATTAATTCTGTGACCTTGACACAGTCTTGTCATTTAATACTTTTGGTGTGCATTCATTCCAAATGTTCTGAGAGCCTGTGAAGTTGGAATTCATCAAGTGCAAAATTTCTGAATGTCTGATGAAACATTCATGCTGTTATCATATAAACCGCTGAAGTTCAGAGCTGCACAACAAAGACAAAATAGTACCCAATAAAAAGACACAAAACATTTTGTGGGGTTTAAGAGAGGTATGTAATGTGCTTCATAGAGAACTTCCCTGGAGCCAGTATGTCGCTACCATGTTTTTGTACGGTGTGTCCGCTCACTCGTGTCACTGTGCATTTCTTGCACAGTAATACACAGCTGAGTCCTGTGCTGTCAGACCAGACAGTTTCAGATACACTATGCTGTTGGGATTGTCTCTGGTGATTTCTATCCGTCCTTCCACGCTTTTGGCATATGCTGTTTTACTGGCATCATACCAGATAGCCCCTATCGAGTCCAGAGGCTTCCCAGCAGGTTGTCGTATCCAGTGCATGCCATAGCTTCCAAAATTAAACCCTGACCCCTTACAGGAGAGACTAAGAGTTTCCCCAGGCTTTTTCACTACTGGGCTTGATGGAATGGACTCCAGACCTTCACACTTTATACCTAATGCAGCAAGACAGAGAGAAACACTTAAGTATTCAATCTGATGAGACGATTGTCAGTAATAATCATAATAAAGTGAAAAGACTGAAGCATTTCAGGCATGAACTCACTAGGAACGCCCAGCAGGAGCAGGAGAAAGGGGAGTTTATCTGCCATCCTGAAGGTAGTGAGGTGAACTCAGCTCCCATCAGCAGCACCTCCACATAAGTAGGCATTCTGACGAGTTTGGATTTGCATGAACGTCTCATGAGGGAAGCAGATCACACATATGGATATATGTGCATAAGTGCTGTCTATTTACAGCAAAACACATGAGACATAATCATACTTTATTCTCACAGAAGTATTCATTTTACTATTTTACCACAGCTCAAAAGTAAAAGACATCCAGTCAAGAGAAGCTCCCAGGGTTTTTCTAGAGGGAATTAACAGTTTCTACCTTTTCAATGACCAAACTGACTCATTCCACTTAAACCTGACTTATAGGGTTATTGACATGGTCCCACCTGTTATGCCATTAAAGTTATAATAAGGTCTTATAGAGTAAAACATGCTGGGTTAGACTATGTCTATCAGAAAAGCTTTGTGTAACGTGACAAACTGCTTTTTAAATTGTCCTATCGCCATCTAGCAGAGAATTAAAATTGTCTCACAACTGAGTTTGAAAATACTGTGTGTAGATTGTTTGAAGGGACAGCAGGTGACATCATGACTCCTTTCCTTTGTTAAATGGGGCATGGATACATTACTGGCATTAGAGACCATCTGTGTGACCTTCAGATACACTCCAGTTTGTAAATGTAAATGATGTAAAAGGGGTGGCAGACCTCAACCTCCAATCAGCAGTAATCCTCCAAAAGAGTTTATGCAGTTTAACTCATGTTATTAAGATGAATATAGATTTACTTTTTATTGCTGTTCACTACCTACAGATCATGAGATGAACCTGAGAGGGGCCACAAAACTAAGTTTGTCTGGCACTGAAGGACACGTTTTCATACAGCCAGTGGAAAACTGCTCAGAGATCCAGACCTGCATTAAAATAAACTCCAGAGAACTCATTCCTGTTCTCTCCCCCATCTTTAGACAGGAGATCTGATCTGCAGCCGATGGTTTCTCGTACTGTATGAGATGCAGACCAGGTGCAGACTGCTGGGCTGCTGGGGAGGGAGGAGACTGTGAGGGGAGGGAGGACAACATGCAGCCCCTCCCTTGGGGAGTGGCCCAAACTACAGCCAGGCAAAACAGCTCCCTGTCAAACTCTTTCTTCTTTGTTTTCTAAATACTATATTCTGGTTCGTGAATGTTCTTCATTTGCATTCAGCTGGCTAATTACTCGTTCTTTAGGTTGTTTCTGGGGTATTACTTTAGTATCTTACCTGAAAACAGCTATGTTTTCTTTTTGTTTTGTTTCTCTCCTTTCTGTAAAGTTAAATTATACAATTATAATGCAAAAATTCATAATATAAAAGATGCTCTTTTAAGCAAATTTTGTGTGAATGTTTGGATTGTTTCATTTTCACCATCTCCTTTGATTATTTTATATACCGTAATCATCATTTCAGTGCTCTAACTTTTTTTTTTACTGAAATACTTTTTTCCCGCATCAGACCAACTGCTGTGTGAAAAACATTAACTTCCTGTCACATGTGAGCAGGGATAAGGGGAGGCAGCAGTGTGAGGGACAGCCCATTTTCTATTTCCTGCCAAATGCTTGTGAAGCCCTGGAGGGCAGAGAATGACTGAGAGACCCTGGTGCTGAGCTGCTGCTTAGCTGCAATCACTAATAACTGGGAATTCATTCAAATGGACAATAAATCTCTGCTATAACCTAAACATACAAGCCTTGTACTCTAACATATGCACAATCTCACACACATGCTGTTTAATATCTGTGTGTGGATGAATGATTTTGACATTTTGAAACAAAAAAACCCCTAACTGATCGGTATTGATTCTGAACAGAAATATTCTCATGAACATAGGCACCATTGCTATTGAGATCCCTGGATGTTGGCATGCACCTCACATTCATATTGTCTGGGGCACTAAGCTCTCATTACCAGTGTGCCTGTTGCATGGAAGACAGTAGATGTGACAACAGCACAGTACTCTACATGCAGCCAGAGTGGAGGCTGGTGGAGGATGGAAGCCAGTGGAGGACAAAGCTGTAGCACAAACGTGAGCATCTTCAGAGCTACTCTACAAAGACCCTGCTAAATTTTAAATTGGTCTGAAAACTGTGAAAAATACTAATGTAAATCTAAACAAAACATGACAGGGCACTGTAGCAGTGGACTAAATAAAACAGAGTAGTAAAATCCAAAAATGCATCTTGGCAGAAAAACTTATGAATAATTAGATGGCATTTAGAGACAGTGTGCAGCACAGTCATGGTCCAGTGACCCTCAGTGTGAGATGTGCTTGAACAGTTTTTGTACGGCGCTGCAGTCTCTTCTATCACTGTGAGTCTCTGGCACAGTAATACACTGCAGTGTCTTCAGCTTTCAGGCTGTTCATCTGTAAATGCACCTGGCTTCTGCTTTTGTCTGAGGAGATGGTGAATCTTCCCTTAACAGACTGGGCATACGATTCATCGCTACCATCACCATAAATCCTGGCCACCCACTCCAGCCCCTTGCCAGGAGCCTGTCTGATCCAGTGCATGTAGTAGCTGCTGAATGTGAATCCAGATGCTGTACAGGTCAGTTTGTGGGATTCTCCAGGCTTCTTAACTGCTGGTTCAGACTCAGTCAGTGTTTGACTCTGAACACCTGTCAAAAGAAATGGAATAAATTTGAACTACCTAATCCAAAAGTACTTTCAATTGCAATGAAACACTGAAAATATTCACCTGTTAAGCATAATGCCACTAGAAGTGGAGCAGTTATTAGAATCATTGTTGAATGCATTAGTTGTGATCAGTGATAATAGGTCTGTGAGGGTTCCTTGCAGTGACTGTCTGTCCTCCCTCAGTGCTGAGAGATAAATGCAGAAGGAAGAGCTCAGAGTTTGCATCAGCTCCTCCTCATTGGGAGGGCAGATTTCACAGTGATTAAATAGAGGATTCAGGGGGCGGGAGGAGTTCATATGAAATTACAGTCAGCAATCCCACCATCCATCCTCACTGATGTGGAGCCAAAGACTGATAATATGAGAAAGCGTCTCCCGTAGATTGATATTGTGTCTTTAACTGGTCTTTTATTGAGCAGGTATACCATGATTGACATACACGTTTTAATGAGAGTGGGTTCTTAGATGATGATGATCGTGATGATGATAATGATAATAATGATTATGGTTATAATATGTAAGACGTAATTTTTCAACGATAGCAAGAATTGCATGAGAAATGATTGTCTTCTGTTCTTGCAATTGTGTGGTGTAAGTGGTATTTATGAATATGACATTGTGTGTCAAAATAGGTACAATGACAAGGGCTGTTTGTTTTTTCATCGGAGCTCTTTTCCTGAAGATTCTTTTCTTGAAGATTATAAGGGTTTTAATGAATGTAAAGCAGGATGAATGCTGTCTCTGGCCATGGTGACACAGGAGGATGTAGAGAGAGTGTACAGTACAGTCATGGTTCAGTGACTCAGTGTGAGATGTGCTTCAACAGTTTTTGTACAGCGCTGCAGTCTCTTCTATCACTGTCTTATCTTTGGCACAGTAATACACTGCAGTGTCTTCAGTTCTCACACTGTTCATTTGTAAATACACCTGGCTTTTGCTGTTGTCTTTGGAGATGATGAATCTTCCCTTAACAAACTGGGCATACCATGTGCTGCTACCACTACCATAGTCATTAGTGGCCACCCACTCCAACCCTTTCCCAGGAGCCTGTCTGATCCAGCTCATGTAGGAGCCACTGAATGTCAACCCAGAGGCTGTACAGGTCAGTTTATGGGATTCTCCAGGCTTCTTAACTGCTGGTTCAGACTCAGTCAGTGTCTGACTCTGAACACCTGTCAAAAGAATGAAAATAAATTTGAACCACTGAATTCAAAAGTCCATTCAATTAAAATGAAACCGTAACAATATTCACCTATTAAGGATAGTGCCAGTAGAAATCATCCAGTTATTAAAGTCATTATTGGATGCATTAGTTGCGATCTTTGATGATTCTTCAGTGAAGGCAGTCAGCAGTCTCTCCTCTCTCAGTGCTGAGAGATAAATGCAGAAGGAAGAGCTCAGAGTTTGCATCAGCTCCTCCTTATTGGGAGGGCAGATTACACAGGGCTTAAATAGAGGATTCAGCGGGAGGGAGGAGTTCATATGAAATTACAGCCAGCAATCCCACCATCCATCCTCACTGATGTGGAGCCAAAGACTGATAATATGAGAAAGTGTCTCCTGTACATTGTGTCTTGTGTCCTTAATTGGTCTTTTAATGAGCAGCTACACCGTGATTCATATACACTTTTGATTGAGAGTGGATTCTTAGAGGAAGAAGAAGGTGATGATGATGCATATGATGGTTATAATCAGCAAGCTTCATTTTCCACTGATTCAAGAATTGCATGAGACATGTATTTTGCCATGTATTTAATGAAAAAAAAATCATTGTTGAATGCATTAGTTGTGATCTATGATAATAGGTCAGCGAGGGTTCCTTGCAGCCACAGTCTGTCCTCCCTCAGTGCTGAGAGATAAATGCAGAAGGAAGAGCTCACAGTTTGCATCAGCTCCTCCTTATTGGGAGGGCAGATTACACAGGGCTTGAACGGAGAATTCAGGGGGAAGGAGGAGTTCATATAAAATTACAGCCAACAATCCCACCATCCATCCCCACTGATGTGGAGCCAGAGACTGATAATATGAGCTTGTAGGGATTGTGTCTTGTGTCCTTAACTGTTCTTTTAATGAGCAGGTATTCCATGATTCACTTGCACTTTTTAATGAAAGTGAATACTTAGATGACATGATCATAATGATGATGATGGCTGTAGATTCTCATCATTGCTGTCTGTCATGAAGGACATTGTCTTTGAAGCTTTGAAATTTCAAAAATGAAAAAAGATGAAATATTAAATATGACAGCAAAAAACTTGTGTAACATGGGATGTTTCAAAAGAAATACATATTTAAATTGACATCATGTAAAAAAAAAACATTATTTTTGTGAATTTCTTCTGAAAGAACCTTTGACTACTGACTAACAGTAGCAGTGATATACAATGGTATATTTTGATGTTGGTACAGAGACATGCATAGTTACAGTTGTACAAAACTTTACAGTACATACTGTACATGAGTATACATAATACATAAATCTGAGAGAGATTATTTTCAACAATATCATTCCATAGTGAGAGAAGAGAACCATATGTAACTTTTACTGTGCCACACAGGAGTTCAGAGATGTCAGTTATAAATAATTAATTGCATTTAGTATATTAGAATTAAATTAGATTATATTTTTGAGATGAATTAAAACAGCCCCAGAACCGTTGGAAAGGCATAAAATTCATGATGTAAAAGATGTTCTTTTAAATAAATGTTGTGTGAATGTTTGGATTGTGTCATTTTTACTGTCTGAACTGTGGCAACTCAGGAGCATGTAGAGAGAGTGTGCAGTACAGTCATGGGTCAGTGACTCTCACTGTGAGATGTGCTTCAACAGTTTTTGTACGGCGTTGTAGCCTCTTCTATCACTGTGGGTCTTTGGCACAGTAATACACTGCAGTGTCTTCAGCTTTCAGGCTGTTCATCTGTAAATACAGCTGGCTTTTGCTGTTGTCTCTGGAGATGGTGAATCTTCCCTTGACAGAGTCTGAGTAGTACATATAAGCACTGTCATATCTAATATATGCCACCCACTCCAGCCCCTTCCCAGGAGCCTGTCTGATCCAGTACATGCTGTAGCTGCTGAATGTGAACCCAGAGCCTGTACAGGTCAGTTTATGGGATTCTCCAGGCTTCTTAACTGCTGGTTCAGACTCAGTCAGAACAATTTCTGACTGCACACCTGGGAAAGAAATGAACAGCAAAAATGCATTTTAAAGAGGCCTTATATCAAGCATTTCTAACAGCACAGCTTCAGATAAATTAGAGGAGCAGAGAAGATGACAGAGACAGAGACCTGAGAGAATCAGTGCTGTGAGGGTGAGCAGAGCTGCTGGGAGCTTCATGACTGCAGGAGAGAAGGAGCAGCACTGAGTCAAAGTGCACACTGAGTCCCACTGACTGCTGCTGCAGCTCTCACACTGACACTGGCTCCATTAAAAGCTGGGGGAGGTTTGCATTGGCCCCTCCTCTGGGGGAGGGCACAGTGAGGGTCACTAGAGGTCAGAGTCAGTAATAATACATAACACAGACACACAGTGGAAGCAGGTGGCCCCTTCTCTTTCACTGACCTGTATTCTGACACAGTTTGCACCTTTACCAATTAAAGGCCTGCAGACACTGAACTGGGATTTATAACTTCAAACAAGAACACCATTGGATTCACAGCCATGAGACACATAAAAGGGGTAATCTGCTGTGAGACATTGTGCCAAACACAGTCTTTATAGACATTGTGTTTCAGTGTATCTCTCACTTATTATTGACTCATGAAACAATATTCAAGCAATTGAATCTCTGCTTCAAGTTCATAAAGCTGATTTTGTACAGTATACTTCAGCACCCATCTTTAATTGACACTGACGTTCTCATTGTAATCTAAATTAATTTTAAAAAACCTGGGACACAAGGAAAGAATGTGGAACTCTTTTCTGGAATAAAACACCCAGAAATGTCTAAGTGAAATTTTTAATGAAGAAGACTACATGAACAAAAAGATAAAGTGGACAATAAGTCTTTGGTTTAAACTAAACTGAATTTTTTTTTTTCAATGCCGGATCTGTTCTAGTCAAGAATGGATCATTTGTCCTACCCATTGTTACCATCATTAATTTTCAACTTTGGTCTGCTGCTGGCATGCACTTCACTTTCAGCTATCATTACCAGTGTGATGGGTGCCCAGAAGACAATAGGTGAGAAAACAGGACAGTACTCTACATTCAGCCAGAGTGGAGGCTAGTGGAGGATGGAGGCTGGAGGAGGACATTGAATGTGACAAAGCTGCAAGACAAACTGGAGCATCTTCAGAGTTACTGAAATAGTTTGCAAAAGTTTAAACTGTTTTAAGTAGTCAGCTGTGAGAACCAGCTACAAGAACATTGAAGCTGTGCAAATGAGAAATGCTTCTTAAACATTTTCTGGGCTTAAATGAATGTGCATCAGGATAAACGCTGTCTCTTGCAACAGTCACACAGGAGCATGTAGAGAGAGTGTGCAGCACAGTCATGCTTCAGTGACCCTCAGTGTGAGATGTGCTTCAACAGTTTTTGTACGGCGCTGCAGCTTCTTCTATCCCTGTGCTTTTCTGGCACAGTAATACACTGCAGTGTCTTCAGCTTTCAGGCTGTTCATCTGTAAATACAGTTGGTTTCTGCTGTTGTCTCTGGAGATGGTGAATCTTCCCTTAACAGCCTCAGCATACCATTGGCCACTGCCATCAGCTCTAATCTCGGCCACCCACTCCATTTCCTTCCCAGGAGCCTGTCTGATCCAGTGCATGTAGTAGCTGCTGAATGAGAACCCAGAGGTTGTACAGGTCAGTTTATGGGATTCTCCAGTCTTCTTAACTGCTGGTTCAGACTGAGTCAGTGTCTGACTCTGAACCCCTGTGAAAAGAAAGAAAATAAATTTGAGCTACTAAATCCAAAGTCCATTTAATTAAAATGAAAATGTAAAAGCATTCACCTGTTAAACACAGTATCATTAGAAGCAGGCCACTTATTAGAATCATTGTTGAATTATGATCAATGATAACTGGTCAGTGAGGGTTCCTGGCATCCACTGTTTTTCCTTCCTCAGTGCTGAGAGATAAATGCAGAAGGAAGAGCTCAGAGTTTGCATTAGCTCCTCCTTATTGGGAGGGAAGATTACACAGGGCTTAAATAGAGGATTCAGGGAGAGAGAAGTTCATATGAAATGACAGCCAGCTACAGAACTGGGAGTGTAAATGTGAAAATGAATAGCACTGGCTTCACAACCAACAGGCATGTGAAAAGCACAATCTACTGTATATAATCGACATTGTGCCTAGCACAATCTGTATAGTTGCTGTGTTTCAGCTTGTCTCTCACTTATTATTGATTCATGAAACAATATTCATTTAATTAATTTCTCTGGTTCAGGATTATTAAGCGTATGCTGTCCTACATACTTCAGCACACATCATGTGTTAATTTTCATTTCATATTTGTAATCTAAGTTGAAGTAATTTAGAGAAAATTTGGAATCTCAACTGACGATGGTATTATAACATAACATAACCAATTTCAATTTTTCCCTTGAAACTTGTCTTTTGCAAAATGGAGGTTGTTTTAGAGAATTTGAAAGTGAACAAACACTGAAACAAAGTCATCTGACATGCTATTATTATGGTGATGTGACTAATTCATAAGCAAAAGCTGGCTGCTGGGTATCACTCACTGCAGTTATTTCCTGGGCTTTATATTTCACTGCTATGAGAGGGAAATGAGGTCAATGTCGTGCTGCATTTTATGGAGTCTTTGTTCAGTTATAGCCTCTATGACACACTATAGATGTTACACACAATAATACACTGCTGTGTCCACAGCCTTCAACTCCTCCATCTGGCAATAGGTTGTCTCAAGGAAACATCTTCAGACACAGTAAACACAAACATACAGAAAGAGAGAGAGAGTTGTGCTGTTCTGTATGTCTCTCACTCACAGTGCAGACACAGCAGCAGAAGAGCAAAGTGCAGGGCAGTGTCTGGGGACTCCATATTGAGGGGGAGAATGTGAGGGCCTGTTTGACTGGATCTCTGTTCTTAAAGGAGCTGGAGCTGGGAGGATGTTTGCATGGCCAAACCCAGAGGGGAGGAGCTGAGAGGAGGTGTGTTTTTACCCCTCTGTCTCCTCCTCCTGCTGCTCTGACACAGCTGACAGACGTTGCTTTGTTTCTCCCTGATAAAGGATCAGCTCTGCCCCCTGCTGTACCATTACAGAATTGTCATGATATAGTCCAGCCTGCCTAGGCATGCATTTTTGCAATATATGCAAATTTGAAATAAATACATGAAGCATTTTTGACAGTGTAAGGAGCTCTTTTCTGAAAGAAATTAATCTCTAAACGCTATGAGGGTCAATTATTTCATTACTAACAACAAATGAATTCAGTTGGTTGGTACTGTCATTAATTACCATGCATTTCACTTCCAGCTATCATTACCGGTGTGACTGAATGTGACAAAGGTATAACACACAAAAAACATTTTCAGTGTTAAAGACCCTCGCAAAAGCTATAACACACAGAAGAGCATCTTCACTTTTAAAGATCCTTGCAACAGATCAGATAGGTTTAAGCAGTCAGTTGTTAGAACCATTTGTTTCAAGATGAAAATATTCAAAGAAGCACTGTAGCAGTGACTTAAATGAAAGTGAGTAGAAAATAGCATTCAAAAATGTGTGTTGGCACAAAATGTACTAAAGAATGATCCAAAATCAGGTAAATGATATTCAAAAGTGCACAATACCACATAATTATCTCTTTCCCACAGATATCATCAATTTGCCAGCTACATTAAAATGAGTTTCACTTGTGTAAACAATAAACACTTCTTGAAGCTTATCAGGGATGAAATGAATATGCAGCAGGATGAACGCTGTCTCTGGCCATGGTGACACAGGAGCATGTAGAGAGAGTGTGCAGCACAGTCATGCTTCAGTGACCCTCAGTGTGAGATGTGCTTCAACAGTTTTTGTACGGCGCTGCAGCCTCTTCTATCACTGTGAGTCTCTGGCACAGTAATACACTGCAGTGTCTTTAGTTCTCAGGCTGTTCATCTGTAAATACACCTGGTTTCTGCTGTTGTCTCTGGAGATGGTGAATCTTCCCTTAACAGACTGCGCATAATATTTGTAGCTACCATCATATTCGATCCAGGCCACCCATTCTAGCCCCTTCCCCGGAACCTGTCTGACCCAGGCCATGTTATAGCTGCTGAATGTGAACCCAGAGGCTGTACAGGTCAGTTTATGGGATTCTCCAGGCTTCTTAACTGCTGGTTCAGACTCAGTCAGTGTCTGACTCTGAACACCTGTTAAAAGAAAGAAAATAAATTTAGACCTTTGTATTCCTATGTACATTGAATTACAATGAAATACTGACAATATATAAATAAATTTGAACCGCTAAAATCAACACTCTATTCAATTAAAATGAAATGAATAAAAGTATTCACCTGTTAAACATATTGCCACTAGAAGTAGTCCAGTTTTTATAGTCATTTTTGGATGCATTAATTGTGATCTCAGATAAAACCCTAGTGAAGGCTCTCTGCAACAGCAGTCCTCCTCCCTCAGCGCTGAGAGATAAATGCAGAATGAAGAGCTCAGAGTTTGCATCAGCTCCTCCTTATTGGGAGGGAAGATTACACAGGGCTTAAGTAGACGATTCAGGGGGAGGGAGGAGTTCACATGAAATTGCAGTCAGCAATCCCACCATCCATCCTCACTGATGTGGAGCCAGAGACTAATAATATGAGAAAGTGTCTACCATAGATTGTGTCTTGTGTCCTTAACTGGTCATTTAATGAGCAGGTACACCATGAGTCACATGCACTTTTTACTCACAGTTGATACTTTGATGATGATGCTGATCAAAATGGTCTTGATGATGATGGTGTTTACAAGAAGTAGGTGTAATTTCCTGCAAAATGAGGAATTGCATGAGACATCCTTGTCTTCTTTTCTTGCAGTTGTGCAGGGTGGGTGGTATTTCTAAAATGGATATATGATACACTTAACGTTATGGTGAAGGTTGGATTAAGATAAGTTCAGTGACAAGTACTTTAAAATGTGAATTTATCACGTTCTTCATTAACCTGTTTTGTTACAGATCTCCAGGTATTTGGGGATTGATTTTCGAAGATAGAGTAGACATTTTGCCTGATGCTGCAACCAAAAATTATGACATACTAGAGCTCAACATAATCATGGTTTACCCAATCTAATGTTAAGATATATTTTTGTGTTTTAACTATGTATATAATTTTCTTTGCCGCAGTTTACATGCACAGCTCATCCAGCCAAGAGAAGATCTGAGAAGATCTCAAGATTTGTCAATAGGGAATTTACAGATTTTATCTTTAATCCTATATTCATATTCTCTCACTCAAATGGTCATTCATATGATCAAACCGTTCATGTGATTGGTGTTATTATTTCATCATAAACAGTACATGAAAACAGCTTCTTTAAATACTGGGATAAATTACTTGTATTCGCCCTCACACAATTTTGGATGAGATGTAAAGCTGTTTTTATTTTAGCCTACTGCCATCTAGTGGTGATATATGGGTATGTATATCAATAATTCAGGAAGTTTCAAATCGCTTCAGAATTGGGTGTGAAAATAATGTGTGCAGTTTGTTTGATAGTTAAGCATGTGACATGCAAGCCACATGCAGTGTAACTCTTGTCATTAAAATAGACAGTTTCAACTTTTATTGCTGTATCCTGCTTAGAGTACATCAGATTAACCTGAGAGGTGCTGTACAACAGAATGTGTCTGGTGCTGAAGGAGAGTGGAAAATTGGTAGGAAATTCAGGCCTGCATTAAAATAAACTGCAGAGAACTCATTCCTCTTCTCTCCCCCATCTTTAGACAGGAGATGTGATCTGCAGCCAATGGTTTCTCGTACTGTATGAGATGCAGACCAGGTGCAGACTGCTGGGCTGCTGGGGAGGGAGGAGACTGTGAGGGGAGGGAGGACAACATGCAGCCCCTCCCCTGGGGAGTGGCCCAAACTACAGCCAGCCAAAACAGCTCCCTGTCAAACTGGTTCTTCTCTGTTTCTTCATTTTACTGTTCTCTAAATATTATATTTTATTATAATCTAATTGGTAATGTTCATCATTGGCATTCAGCTGGCTAATTGGTCATTCTGGGTTGGGTTGTTTTTGGGGTATTACTTTGGTAACTTACATGAAAACATATATGTTTTCTTTTTGTTTCTTTACTCCACTTTGTGTAATGTTAAGCCATATATTCATTAGGAATAAAATTCATAAAGTAAAATATGTCCTTTTAAACAAAAATTTTGTGAATGTTTGGATTGTGTCATTTTTACCGTCTCAGTTTATTATTTGACATTTGGTAATTGTTAGTTCACAGCTTTAACTTTTTGTACTGAAATGTTTTTTTTTTCAGTATCAGACCAACTGCTGTGTGAAAACAGGAACTTCCTGTCACATGTGAGCAGGGATAAGGGGAGGCAGCAGTGTGAGGGACAGCCCATTTTCTATTTCCTGCCAAATGCTTGTGAAACCCTGGAGGGCAGAGAATGAATGAGAGGCCCTGGTGCTGAGCTGCTGCTTAGCTGTAATCACTAATAACTGGGAATGCATTCAAATGGCCAATAAATCTCTGGTAAAATCAGGTAAATAATATTCAAAAATACACAAGGCCACATTAGGCTCTCTTTCCCACAGCCATCGTATGTTTGCCAGGGATATTAAAATGAGTTTCACCTGTGTAAATGATAAATACTTCCTGAATGTTATATGAGGTTAACTGAATGTGCAGCAGGATAAACACTGTCTTTGGCCCTGGCAACACAGGAGTAAGTGGAGAGAGTGTGCAGCACAGTCATGGTTCAGTGACCCTCAGTGTGAGATGTGCATAAACAGTTTTTGTATGGCGCTGCAGCCTCTTCTATCACTGTGAGTCTTTGGCACAGTAATACACTGCAGTGTCTTCAGCTTTCAGGCTGTTCATCTGTAAATACAGCTGGCTTTTGCTGTTGTCTCTGGAGATGGTGAATCTTCCCTGAACAGACTGGGCATAATATTTGTTGCTGCCATCATAATAAATCAAGGCCAACCACTCCAGCCGCTTCCCAGGAGCCTGTCTGATCCAGTGCATGCCATAGCTGCTGAATGTGAACCCAGAGGCTGTGCAGGTCAGTTTATGGGATTCTCCAGGCTTCTTAACTGCTGGTTCAGACTCAGTCAGAACAATTTCAGACTGCACACCTGGGAAAGAGAGCAATATCAAAATGCATTCAAAGAGGCCTTATAACAATCATTACAAATAGCAGAGCTTCAGATAAATTAGAGGAGCACAGGAGATGACAGAGACAGAGACCTGAGAGAGTCAGTGCTGTGAGGGTGAGCAGAGCTGCTGGGAGCTTCATGACTGCAGGAGAGAAGGAGCAGCACTGAGTCAAAGTGCACACTGAGTCCCACTGAGTGCTGCTGCAGCTCTCACACTGACACTGGCTCCATTAAAAGCTGGGGGAGGTTTGCATTGGCCCCTCCTCTGGGGGAGGGCACAGTGAGGGTCACTGGAGGTCAAAGTAAATAATACATAACACAGACACACAGAGGAAGCTGGTGGAGGTTTGGAAAAAGAGTCTTCTTTCCTTTGAGGGAGGGCAATGATAGGCCTGTAGCTACGAACCTTGGATATAGAAATGAAAATGAACAGCACTGGATTAACAGCCATGAGACACATAAAAGGAGCAATCTGCTGTGAGACATTCTGCCAAACACAATCTTTTAGTGTGTCTTTAGCTTATTATTGACTCACGAAAACATGTCCATTGAATTAAATTCTCTCTGTTTGCGTTTACTAAGCACATTTTGTACAACACACTTCAGCACACATCATTCATTACGTTTAATTTCATGATTGTGATCCAATGTAATTTAGAGAAAATTGGGAAATTAAACTGACCCTGTATGGTTTTCATTTCAGCTAGTAGTAGGGCTGGAGCTGTTGGGTGGAGGACTTTCAGGTTATCTGTACTATGCTCCACTGCACTGTTTGTTTTGAGTCTGCACTGCTGTGAGCTGCTCTTCACTCTGTAGAGCTCATGGGTTTCTGAAGGCTTAGAGACACACAGACAATTTTTAAATAAGGAGGGGGAAGGTCTGTGAATTTACATAGGGGAGTGCAGTCAGGTATAAAAGAACAAACAAGTCAGAGAAGAAACAGGCCATTTGCAATCATACTAATGCCAAATACTGGGGGAATTGAGCAAGATTTTGTGATTTACTATTGACAGACCACATAAACTGTGGAGAGCTGTGTCTTCAGGGAACCATGAGTAGGACATGAATGTTCTTTTCAAAGTACAGAGAAGGAAAACAAATCAGGATTCTGGTGCCAAACATAAGCCATGAAGAGAGATTGAAGTGAATCAATATCTTCAGTGTAAACACATGGACAGCCAGAGAGAATTCATTGAAGTGTTAATGTTTTCAAAAAAGGATTCATTAAAGTGGAGAGCAGAAGCTGTTTAAATATGGCTTCTTTCAGCAGAACAAGAGGACATAGTGTGAGACTCACCCTTCACTAATTTCTAATTAATTTCCATTTTGCATGCATGTCTGTCATGCAGAAAGTTATAAATGCATGGAATAAATTCATGCCTCTCTTACACTGGGTTCTGTGTGTTTAACTGGACTTTTACTGAGGCGTATCATGATTCAAATGCACTTTTTAAACAAGTGATGTCAGTCATGACCATGGTAACAAGTGATGATAATCATGATGGTGACAGTATAATACATGAGGGAAATAATCTTTTTCACTGATTCTACCAAATGTCTACCAAGTGATTATCAGTAAGATGAAAATAATTGACAGGGCCTAATATTTTGGGTTTTGGTGTATCCTGGTCTTTAGCAGTATGATATTCAAGCTTAATGAAAACATAACAGCCATTTTAGGTTGACCGACATCTGTGGAGAAGCCCATAGACACAAACAGTTGAGGGTCACATCCTTTGAAAGGATGAACATAGAGTCCTTCTTTAAGTGTTGTCTGACTGCTTGTGGTTTTTGTACAGCTGCTTCACCAGCTCCAGTCACTGTGGCCCTCGAGCACAGTAATAGACAGCCGTGTCCTCTGCTTTCAGACTCTTGGCCTCCAGATGCTGTGTGCTGCTGGAGACGTCATCAGTCAGGGTGAACTGTCCTTTCAGGGACTCTGCATAGAGTGGTTCAGCTCCTGAACCAGGGTTCATTTCCCAAATCCACTCCAGCCCCTTCCCTGGTTTCTGGCATATCCAGTGCATGAAGTAGTCTATGTCATGATAGAGTCCAGGCTGCCTGGGCATGCATATTTGCAATATGTGCATATTTGAAATAAATACATGAAGCATTTTTGATAGTGTAAAGAGTTCATTTCTGAAAGGAATCAATCACTAAATACTACGAGGATCAATTATTTCATTACTAACAACAAATGAATTAATTTGGTTGGTACCATGATTAATTACCATCCTTAGACTTCTGTTGGCATGCATTTCACTTCCAGCTATAACAACCAGTGTGACTGAATGTGACAAAGTTATAACACAGAGAAGAGCATCTTCAGTGTTAAAGATGCTCGCAAAAGATTAGATTTAGGTTTAAGCAGTCAGTTGTTAGAACCATCTATGTTAAGATGAAAAAAGTCACTGTACTACTGATTTCAATGAAAGTGAGTAGAAAATAGCATTAAAAGATGTGTGTTGGCACAAAATGTACTAAATAATGATCCAAAATCAGGTAAATGATTTTCAAAAGCACACAATACCACATAATGCTCTCTTTCCCACAGCCATTGTCAATTTGCCAGGGACATTAAAATGATTTTCACCTGTGTAAATGATAAATAATTCCTGAATGTTACACTTAAATGAATGACACACAGCTTAAATGAATGTGCAGCAGGATAAATGCAATGACACAGGAGCATGTAGAGAGAGTGTGCAGCACAGTCATGCTTCAGTGACCCTCAGTATGAGATGTGCTTCAACAGTTTTTGTACGGTGCTGCAGTCTCTTCTGTCACTGTGGGTCTCTGGCACAGTAATACACTGCAGTGTCTTCAGCTCTCAGGCTGTTCATCTGTAAATACACCTGGCTTCTGCTTTTGTCTGAGGAGATGGTGAACCTTCCCTTAAAAGACTGGGCATAATATTCACCGCTACCATCACCATAAATCCCAGCCACCCACTCCAGTCCCTTCCCAGGAGCCTGTCTGATCCAGGCAATCCAGTAGCTGGTGAATGTGAACCCAGAGGCTGTACAGGTCAGTTTATGGGATTCTCCAGGCTTCTTAACTGCTGGTTCAGACTCAGTCAGTGTCTGACTCTGAACACCTGTCAAAAGAAAGAAAATTAAATTGAACTGCTTGATTCAAAAGTCCAACCAACTAAAATAAAACAGAAAAGTTCTCACCTGTTAAACATAGTATCATTAGAAGTAGGTCCGTTATTAACATCATATTTGAATGCATTAATTGCGATCTCAGATAAAACTCCAGTGATGGCTCTCTGCAACAGCAGTCCTCCTCCCTCAGTGCTGAGAGATAAATGCAGAAGGAAGAGCTCAGAGTTTGCATCAGCTCCTCCTTATTGGGAGGGCAGATCACACAGGGTTTAAATAGAGGATTCAGGGGGAAGGAGGAGTTCATATGAAATTACAGCCAGCAATCCCACCATCCATCCTCACTGATGTGGAGCCAGAGACTGATAATATGAGAAAGCTTCTCCTGTAGATTCTGTCTTATGTCCATAATTGGCATTTTAATGAGCAGGTATACCATGATTCACATACATGTTTTAATGAGAGTGGATTCTTAGATTATGATGATGATGGTTGTAATACATAAGGCTTAATTTTGCAATGATTGCAAGAATTGCGTGACAAATCATTATCTTCTTTTCTTGCAGTTGTGCAGTGTGGGTGATGTTTATAAATATGAGATTTGATATTTCGGTCATTATGGTGACCATTGAATCAAAATAGGTTCAATGACAAGGGCTGTTTGTTATTTTATTGGAGGTGTTTTTCTCTTTGAAAACAAAATTATAACATTGGTCATTAGGCTGCTCTGTTACAGGTCTCCAGGTACTTGGGGATTGATTTTCTATCACAGAGTGAATGTTTTGCAAGAGGCTGTAAACTCTTATCATTGCTGTCTAAGAAAAAGGGTATTGTCCTTGAGCCTTTTAAAGCAAAAAAAATACTAATGGTAAAATAGGACATTTAACCCCCCCCACCATTAATGTAACCCCCCACCATTAATATATCAACCCACTCCATTGCGGATGACACCAGAATGTGACATAGTTGGTATCAGTCAGAGAATACCCAGAGACTTTACAGGAGACAGTCAGAGGCTGTCCTGGCTTTACAGCAAAATTCTATCAATTAACTGATGCCAATAATAACAGTATCAGTATCAGTTCCCCAAACTCATAGATTAATTATAGTGTTGCTGATTTGAAGGGATAGACTAATTTTTGACATGTGATAAAGAATTTAGGGACACACATTACTACGCCAACATTTGGGAAACATCTCTAAAATTATGAAGGAGAATGTTTCAGGATTTTTTACATTATACAGAAATGCGTCTTGTTGTCATGTAAATAGTGATCAGCTATAATACAGGTTAGGTCTTTTTATTGCAGAAATGTGGCTACATGTGGCAGAAACTGCTCAGAGATCAGACCTGCATTAAAATAAACTACAGAGAACTCATTCCTGTTATCTCCCCAGTCTTTAGGCAGGAGATCTGATCTACACCCAATGGTTTCTCGTACTGTATGAGATGCAGACCAGGTGCAGACTGCTGGGCTGCTGGGGAGGGAGGAGACTGTGAGGGGAGGGAGGACAACATGCAGCCCCTCCCCTGGGGAGTGGCCCAAACTACAGCCAGCCAAAACAGCTCCCTGTCACACTGTTTCTTCTATGTTTCTTCTTTTTACTATTCTCTAAAAATTATATTCTCATTTGTAATGGTCTTCATTTGCATTCAGCTGGCTAATGACTCATTCTTTGGGTTGTTTTTGGAGCATTACTTTAGTTATTTACATGAAAACATCTGTGTTTTCTTTTTGTTTCTTTACTCTGCTTTGTGTAATGTTAAACTATATAATTGTACGGCATAAAATTCATAATTTAAAAGATGTTCTTTTAAACAAATGTTGTGTGAATGTTTGGATTGTGTCATTTTTACCGTCTCAGTTGGTTATTTCATATACGGTATTCATCTTTTCAGTGCTCTAACATTTTGAACTGAAATAATGTTTTTCCAGCACCAGACGAGCTGCTGAGTGAAAACAGGAACTTCCTGTCACATGTGAGCAGGGATAAGGGGAGGCAGCAGTGTGAGGGACAGCCCATTTTTTATTTCCTGCCAAATGCTTGTGAAACCCTGGAGGGCAGAGAATGACTGAGAGACCCTGGTGCTGAGCTGCTGCTTAGCTAAAATCAGTAATAACTGGGAATTCATTCAAATGGCCAATAAATCTCTGGTATATCTTAAACCTACAATTCTTGCACGATAACTTAGATACAATCTCACATATGTTTGTTCAATATCTGTGTGTTGAGGGAAGAGTTTCACTTTTTGAAACATACAACAGAAATATGTGTAACTGATCAGTCCTGATTCTGAATGCAAAACTACTTGTAACCATGAGCACCATTACTATTTAGATACCCTGCTGCTGAAAGGCATTTCATGTTCACATTGTGTGGCATACTGAGCTGTCAATACCTGTGTGACTGGTGCTCAGAAGACAGTAGGTGAGTTAACAGCACAGTACTCTACATTCAGCCAGAGTGGAGGCTAGTGTAGGATGGAGGTTGGTGGAGGATAGTGAATGTAACACAGCTATAACACAAACAGGAGTATCTTCAGGGTTAAAGACCCTGCAAAAGTTTAAACATATTCAAGTAATCATTTCTGGAATCCAGATATGCAAACATGAAAAATGTAAAATAGCGCTGTTGCAGTGAGCTAAATGAAATTGAGTAGACAATAGAATCCAAAAATATATGTTGACAAAAAATGTACTGAATGATCCAAAATCAGGTAAATGATATTCAAAAATACACAAGGCCACATTAGGCTCTCTTTGCCACAGCCATCGTATGTTTGCCAGGGACATTAAAATGAGTTTCACCTTTGTAAATGATAAATACTTCTTGAATGTTATATGAGGTTAATTGAATGTGCAGCAGGATAAACACTGACTTTGGCCCTGTCAACACAGGAGCATGTAGAGAGAGTGTGCAGCACAGTCATGGTTCAGTGATCCTTAGTGTGAGATGTGCTTCAACAGTTTTTGTACGGTACTGCAGCCTCTCCTATCACTGTGTGTGCCTTTGGCACAGTAATACACTGCAGTGTCTTCAGCTCTCAGGCTGTTCATCTGTAGATACACTTGGCTTCTGCTGTTGTCTCTGGAGATGGTGAATCTTCCCTTCACAGACTGGGAGTAGTAGATGTAGCTGCTACTACCACTAATACTGGCCACCCACTCCAGCCCCTTCCCAGGAGCCTGTCTGATCCAGTGCATCCAGTAGCTGCTGAATGTGAACCCAGAGGCTGTACAGGTCAGTTTATGGGATTCTCCAGGCTTCTTAACTGCTGGTTCAGACTCAGTCAAAACAATTCCTGACTGCACACCTGGGAAAGAAATGAACAGCAAAATGTATTACAATGAGGCCTTCTATCAATCATCACACATAGCACAGCTTCAGATAAATTAGAGGAGCACACAAGATGACAGAGACAGAGACCTGAGAGAGTCAGTGCTGTGAGGGTGAGCAGAGCTGCTGGGAGCTTCATGACTGCAGGAGAGAAGGAGCAGCACTGAGTCAAAGTGCACACTGAGTCCCACTGACTGCTGCTGCAGCTCTCACACTGACACTGGCTCCATTAAAAGCTGGGGGAGGTTTGCATTGGCTCCTCCTCTGGGGGAGGGCACAGTGACAGTCACTGGCGGTCAGAGTCAGGAAGAATACATAACACAGACACACAGTGGAAGCTGGTGGCCCCTCCTCTTTCACTGAGCTGTATTCTGACACAGTTTGCACCTTTACCAGTGAAAGGCCTGCAGGCACCGAACTTGCATTTAGAAGTGAAAACAGGAGCAGCACTAGATTCACAACCGGGAGACAAAGGATAATCTACTGTGAGACATTGTGCCAAACACAATCTGTATAGTTACTGTGTTTCAGCGTGCCTCTGACTTATTATTGACTCATGAAATAATTTTCTATTAACCCTTTTGCGCACACGGTCACACCGGTGTGATTAGCCCTTTCGCGTGTACAGTCAAACTGGTCTGATTAGAACACTAGATTGGAAAAGTTCTAGCTAACGTTAGCTTTGAGGAAACAGTGAATTAACATCACAAATTAAAACAAATGTCGGGGTGAAAAGTATGAGAAGCTTAATAACGCTAATGAAAACATAATGACCTATGTAACGTAACACGCGCTACATAACATAAAATAAGTCACATAAGTTTTGTCTGGCATGAAAAGAAACTCCAGAGAACTCATTCCTGTTCTCTCCCCCATCTTTAGGCAGGAGATCTGATCTGCAGCCAATGGTTTCTCGTACTGTATGAGATGCAGACCAGGTGCAGACTGCTGGGCTGCTGGGGAGGGAGGAGACTGTGAGGGGAGGGAGGACAACATGCAGCCCCTCCCCTGGGGAGTGGCCCAAACTACAGCCAGGCAAAACAGCTCCCTGTCAAACTGTTTCTTCTCCATTTCTTCTTTTGACTGTTCACTCAGTAGGCCTATTATATTCTAATTTGTAATGTCCTTCATTTGCATTTAACTGCCCAATTGCTCATTCTTTGGCTTGTTGTTTGGGTATTTCTTAAATATTTCTCAAACTGCCTAACTGAACACTGCTGCCAACCATAGTTACCATTACTATTTAGACACCTTGCTGTTGAAATGCACCTCACATTCAGATTGTCTGGGCCACTGAGCCGTTATTACCAGCATGACTGTTGCACGGACGATGGCAGGTGAGGTAGAACAGCACTCTACAGTCAGCCAGAGTGGAAGCTTATGGAGGTTAGAGTGGAGGATATTGAATGTGAAAAAGCAGTAACACAAGCAGGAGCATTTTAAAGAACATCAGCTGGGAGAACCAGCTACAAGGACATTACAGCTGTGTACATGAATAGTACTTCTTGAAGGTTATGTGATCTTTAATTAATTAAAAGCAAGATAAATACTATCTCTGGCTGATGGCAACTCAGGAGCATGTAGAGAGAGTGTAAAACACAGTCATGGTTCAGTGACCCTCAGTGTGAGATGTGCTTCAACAGTTTTTGTTATTTAAATGCTGCAGTCTCTTCTATCACTGTGAGTCTCTGGCACAGTAATACACTGCAGTGTCTTCAGCTTTCAGGCTGTTCATCTGTAAATACACCTGGCTTCTGCTTTTGTCTGAGGAGATGGTGAATCTTCCCTTTAAAGACTGGGCATAATTTTCGCCTATACCAACACCAAGAATCCTGGCCACCCACTCCGGCCCCTTCCCAGGAGTCTGTCTGATCCAGTGCATCCAGGAGCTGCTGAATGTGAACCCAGAGGCTGTACAGGTCAGTTTATGGGATTCTCCAGGCTTCTTCACTGCTGGTTCAGACTCAGTCAGTGTCTGACTCTGAACACCTGTGAAAAGAAAGAAAATTAAATTGAACTGCTTGATTCAAAAGTCCATTCAATTAAAATAAAACAGAAAAGTTCTCACCTGTTAAACATAGTATCATTAGAAGTAGGTCCGTTATTAACATCATATTTGAATGCATTAATTGTGATCTCAGATAAAACCCCAGTGATGGCTCTCTGCAACAGCATTCCTCCTCCCCCAGTGCTGAGAGATAAATGCAGAAGGAAGAGCTCAGAGTTTGCATCAGCTCCTCCTTATTGGGAGGGCAGATCACACAGGGCTTAAATAGAGGATTCAGGGGGAGGGAGGAGTTCATATGAAATTACAGCCAACAATCCCACCATCCATCCTCACTGATGTGGAGCCAGAGACTGATAATATGAAAGTGTCTCCTGTAAATTGTGTCTTGTGTCCTTAATTGGTCTTTCAATGAGCAGGTATACCGTGATTCATATACACTTTTGATTGAGAGTGGATTCTTAGAGGAAGAATATAAAGGTGATGATGTCTCTTGCAACAGTCACACAGGAGCATGTAGAGAGAGTGTGCAGCACAGTCATGGTTCAGTGACCCTCAGTGTGAGATGTGCTTCAACAGTTTTTGTACGGCGCTGCAGCTTCTTCTATCACTGTGAGAGTCTGGCACAGTAATACACTGCAGTGTCTTCAGCTTTCAGGCTGTTCATCTGTAAATACAACTGGTTTCTGCTGTTGTCTCTGGAGATGGTGAATCTTCCCTTCACAGCCTCAGCATACCATTGGCCACTGCCATCATGTCTAATCTCGGCCACCCACTCCATCTCCTTCCCAGGAGCCTGTCTGATCCAGTGCATGTTGTAGCTGCTGAAAGTGAGCCCAGAGGCTGTACAGGTCAGTTTATGGGATTCTCCAGTCTTCTTAACTGCTGGTTCAGACTGAGTCAGTGTCTGACTCTGAACCCCTGTGAAAAGAAAGAAAATAAATTTGAGCTACTAAATCCGAAGTCCATTTACTTAAAATGAAAATGTAAAAGCATTCACCTGTTAAACACAGTATCATTAGAAGCAGGCCAGTTATTAGGATCATTGTTGAATGCATTAATTATGATCAATGATAACTGGTCAGTAAGGGTTCCTGGCATCCACTGTTTTTCCTTCCTTAGTGCTGAGAGATAAATGCAGAAAGTGAGCTCAGAGTTTGCATCAGCTCCTCCTTATTGGGAGGGCAGATCACACAGGGCTTAAATAGAGGATTCGGGGGAGAGAGAGGTTCATATGAAATTACAGCCAGCTACAGAACTGGGAGTGTAAATGTGAAAATGAATAGCACTGGCTTCACAACCATGAGAAAAGCACAATTTACTGTATAGAATCAACATTGTGCCTAGCACAATCTGTATAGCTGCTGTGTTTCAGCTTGTCTCTCACTTATTATTGATTCATGAAACAATCTTCTTTGAATTAAATTCTCTCTTTCGGGATTACTAAGTTTATGTTGTCCTACATACTTCACAGCACACATCATGTGTTAATTTTCATTTTATATTAGTAATCTAAGTTGAAGAAATTTAGAGAAAATTTGCAATCTCAGCTGACGATGGTATTATAACATTAGAAATTTTCCATTTCACTTGAAACTTGTCTTTTGCAAAATGGAGGTTGTTTTAGAGCATTTGAAATTGTATTAATACTGAAACAAAGTCATCTGGCATGTTAATATTATGGTGATGTGACTAATTCATAAGCAAAGGCTGGCTGCCGAGTGTCACTCACTGCACTTATTTCCTGGGCTTTATATTTGACTGCTATGAGAGGGAAATGAGCTCAATGTCTTGCTGCATTTTATGGAGTCTTTGTTCAGTTATAGCCTCTATAACACACTATAGCTGTTACACACAATAATACACAGCTGTGTCCACAGCCTTCAACTGATCTATCTGGCAACAGATTGTCTCAAGGGAAACAGGCACAGTAAACACAAATATACAGAAAGAGAGAGAGGGTTGTGCTGTGCTGTATGTCTCTCACTCACAGTGCAGACACAGCAGCAGAAGGGCAAAGCGCAGGGCAGTGTCTGGGGACTCCATATTGAGGGGGAGAATGTGAGGGCCCGTTTGACTGGACCTCTGGTCTTAAAGGAGCTGGAGCTGGGAGGATGTTTGCATGGCCCAACCCAGAGAGGAGGAGCTGAGAGGAGGTGTGTTTTTGCCCCTGTCTCCTCCTGCTGCTGCTCTGACACTGCTGGCAGACGTTGCTTTGTTTCTCCCTGATAAAGGATCAGCTCTGCCCCCTGCTGTACCTTTACAGAATTGTCATGATAGAGTCCAGGCTGCCTAGGCATGCATATTTGCAATATGTGCATTTTTGAAATAAATATATGAAGCATTTTTGACAGTGTAAGGAACTCTTTTCTGAAAGAAATCAATCACTAAATGCTATGAGGACAAATTATTTCATTATTAACAACAAATGAATTAAATTGATTGGTAGTATCATGAATTACCATCCCTAGTCCTCCGCTGGCATGCATTTCACTTTAAGCCATCATAACCAGTGTGACTGAATATGACAAAGCTATAATACACAGAGGACCATCTTCAGTGTTAAAGACCCTCGGACAAGATTAGATAAGTCAAAGCAGTCAGTTGTTAGAACCATCTATGTTAAGATGAAAAAAGTCACTGTACCAGTGACTTAAATGAGAGTGAGTAGAAAATAGCATTCACAAATGTGTGGTGGCACAAAATGTACAAAATAATCATCCAGAATGAAGGAAATGATATTCAAGAGCACACAATACCACATAATGTTCTCTTTCCCACAGCCATTGACGATTTTCCAGGAACAAAATGATTTCACCTGTGTAAATGATAAATACTTCTTGAAGGTTGTACAACCTTAAATGAATGTGCAGCAGGATAAGTGCTGTGTCTGGCCAAAGCAACACAAGAACATGTAGAGAGAGTGTGCAGCACAGTCATGGTTCAGTGACCCTCAGTGTGAGATGTGCTTCAACAGTTTTTGTACGGCGCTGCAGCCTCTTCTATCACTGTGAGTCTGCAGCACAGTAATACACTGCAGTGTCTTCAGCTCTCAGACTGTTCATCTGTAAATACACCTGGCTTTTGCTGTTGTCTCTGGAGATGGTGAATCTTCCCTGAACAGACTGGGCATACCATGTCCTGCTACCACTACCATAGTCATAAGTGGCCACCCACTCCAACCCTTTCCCAGGAGCCTGTCTGATCCAGCTCATGAAGTAGCTGCTGAATGTGAACCCAGAGCCTGTACAGGTCAGTTTATGGGATTCTCCAGGCTTCTTAGCTGCTGGTTCAGACTCAGTCAGTGTCTCACTCTGAACACCTGTCAAAAGAATGAAAATAAATTTGAACCACTGAATTCAAAAGTCCATTCAATTAAAATGAAACCGTAACAATATTCACCTGTTAAGGATAGTGCCAGTAGAAATAATCCAGTTATTAAAGTCATTATTGGATGCATTAGTTACGATCTCTGATGAGTCTTCAGTGAAGGCAGTCAGCAGTCTCTCCTCTCTCACTCCTGAGAGATAAATGCAGAAGGAAGAGCTCACAGTTTGCATCAGCTCCTCCTTATTGGGAGGGCAGAATACACAGGGTTTAAAAAACAGGATTCAGTGGGAGGGAGGAGTTCATATGAAATTACAGCCAGCAATCCCACCATCCATCCTCACTGATGTGGAGCCAGACACTGATAATATGAACATGTAGAGATTGTGTCTTGTGTCCTTAACTGGTCTTTTAATGAGCAGGTACAACATGATTCACACACACTTCTGAATCAGAGTGGATTCATTGATAATGATGATGATGCTGATGGTGATAATGATGATAATGATGATGATGATGATGATGATTACAATAAATTGGCTTACTTTTCAGAAGTTCACATATATTTCATTGTGAATTAATTCTGCTCAAGTGCCTTAAAGTATGCATGCAAATTACATTTGTGTGAGACTTGGTCTGTGCCAGGTTAAAATTCTGCAACTGTCAGAGATAACAGGGACTGTTCTGATATGCATTCAGTATGTACTACATAAGGAAAAGGCATAAGATGATGCATAATACTGTAAAACTCAGATATAAATTCTCCATCTCTTGGTAGGAGACTCTGGCAGAATTGACTGCAGAGGGTTTTTGTCAGGCTGTAGGTTCACTTCCCCCACTGTGGGTATCGCGCACAATAATACACAGCTGTGTCCTCAGGCTTCAGGCTGGTTAACTCTAAATCTGCCATGCTGTTGCCATTGTCTCTGGTCAGAGTCATCCGTCCTTTCACAGATTCTGCGTAGCCTGTACTATATGAGCTAGTGATGTAACCGAGCCATTCAAATCTTTTTGATGGAAACTGTCGGATCCAGTTGATGCTATAATCAGTGAACGTGTATCCAGCGGCTTTGCACCATATCTTTATGGCCTCTCCTGGCTTCTTAACCTCTGGTCCAGACTGGGTCAACACCACATCACAGTGTACACCTGTGACATAAAACAATAGGATAAAAATCTTTTAACCTTTTTTGCCTTAATATGCATCTCAAATTGTGTCTCCAACATGCAACAAACGTACACTTCAAAGAGCATATTGATATCACCAAGGCTGCAAAGCACCACATTGTCAGTTCTTTAGTTTGGGGGCCCAGCATTTGCAGTTTTCTCTTTCCTCACTCTGCATTTATGAGATAATGATGTCACTTGTTTGCATACAGGGAGAGTCCTGATTGGGTGGCCTTAAGGCATGTCTGAAACAGGGTATCGCAACAGTGGGTACTGTGAAATTAGACAGCCCTTAATGGGCTATACTTCCATGAGTTTGATTGCAACTGTCTGCAACAGTAATTTTGTGGTGTATGGAAGTCTGTCGGATGTAGATGAGTATCAAGACACATGAAAGATGGTGGACCCTGATACATTTACGAATAACAATTGCAAAGAGAGAGTTCATCTTCAACTGAAATTGTGTCAGATGAGATGAAGAATTCATTAATGTGCTTCACCAAACCTGAACCATATGCCTTAATGGTCCAGAACAAGTCTAAGGGTTGAGACCTAATCATGAATCATGTTGTTACTGAGGCCATCTAGTGGTGCGTGTGGCAAATTTCTTACCATATTAACATATGAATCTCATTAATTGAATTGAATACAGATTGTTTCAGAATTACGTGTGAAAATAATATGTGTAGCTTGTTTGAAAGTTCAGCACATGACATGCAAACTAAATGCAGCTTAACTCATGTCATTAATATAGATAGTTTCATCTTTTATTTCTGCAACCTGCCAGAGTTCATGAAATTAACCTGAGAGTTGCCATGGAACAGAGTGTTTCTGGTACTGAGGGATACGTTTCTACACATCCGGTGGAAACCTGCTCAGAGATCCAGACCTGCATTATAAAAACTACAGAGAACTCATTCCTGTTCTCTCCCCCATCTTTAGACAGGGGATCTGATCTGCACCCAATGGTTTCTCGTACTGTATGAGATGCAGACCAGGTGCAGACTGCTGGGCTGCTGGGGAGGGAGGAGACTGTGAGGGGAGGGAGGACAACATGCAGCCCCTCCCCTGGGGAGTGGCCCAAACTACAGCCAGTCAAAACAGCTCCCTGTCAAACTGTTTCTTCTCCATTTCTTCTTTTTACTTCTTTCTAAATATTATATGTTGATTTGTAACGTTCTTCATTTGCATTCAACCGCCCAATTGCTGATTCTTTGGCTTGTTGTTTGGGTATTTCTTAAATATTTCTCTAACTGCCTAACTGAACACTGCTTTCAACCTTAGGTACCATCACTACTTTGACACCTTGCTGTTGAAATGCACCTCACATTCAGATTGTCTGGGCCACTGAGCTGTTATTACCAGTGTGACTGTTGCACGGAAGATGGTAGGTGAGTTAGAACAGCACTCTACAGTCAGCCAGAGTGGAAGCTTATGGAGTGTAGAGTGGAGGACATTGAATGTGAAAAAGCAGTAACACAAGCAGGAGCATTTTAAAGAACATATAAAAATTTACATTAGTTTAAGGAGTCAGCTGGGAGAACCAGCTACAAGGACGTTACAGCTGTGTACATGAATAGTACTTCTTGAAGGTTATATGATCTTTAATTAATTAAAAGCAAGATAAATACTATCTCTGGCTATGGCAACTCAGGAGCATGTAGAGAGAGTGTGCAGGACAGTCATGGTTCAGTGACCCTCAGTGTGAGATGTGCTTCAACAGTTTTTGTACGGTGCTGCAGTCTCTTCTATCACTGTGAGTCTCTGGCACAGTAATACACTGCAGTGTCTTCAGCTTTCAGGCTGTTCATCTGTAAATACAGCTGGCTTCTGCTTTCGTCTGAGGAGATGGTGAATCGTCCCTTAACAGACTGGGCATACGATTCGTCGCTACCATCACCAGAAATCCCGGCCACCCACTCCAGCCCCTTCCCAGGAGCCTTTCTGATCCAGTTGATGTAGTAGCTGCTGAATGTGAACCCAGAGGCTGTACAGGTCAGTTTATGGGATTCTCCAGGCTTCTTAACTGCTGGTTCAGACTCAGTCAGTGTCTGACTCTGAACACCTGTCAAAAGAAATGAAATAAATTTGAACTACCAAATCCAAAAGTACTTTCAATTAAAATGAAACACTGAAAATATTCACCTGTTAAGCATAATGCCACTAGAAGTGGACCAGTTATTAGAATCATTGTTGAATGCATTAGTTGTGATCAGTGATAATAGGTCAGTGAGGGTTCCTTGCAACCACTGTCTGTCCTCCTTCAATGCTGAGAGATAAATGCAGAAGGAAGAGCTCAGAGTTTGCATCAGCTCCTCCTTATTGGGAGGGCAGATTACACAGGGCTTAAATAGAGGATTCAGGGGGAGGGAGGAGTTCATATTAAATTACAGCCAGCAATCCCACCATCCATCCTCACTGATGTGGAGCTAGAGACTGATAACATGAGAAAGTGATTCCTGTAGATTGTGTCTTGTGTCCTTAACTGGTCTTTTAATGAGCAGGTATACCATGATTCACAGGCACTTTTTAATAAAAGTGAATACTTAAATGACATGATCATAATGATGATGATGGCTGTAGATTCTTATCATTGCTGTCTGTCATGAAGGGCATTGTCTTTGAAGCTTTGAAATTTCAAAAATGAAAAAAGATGAAATATTACATATGACAACAAAAAAAATTGTGTTACATGGCACGTTTCAAAAGAAATACATGTTTAAATTGACATCATGTAAAAAAAAAATTCATTATTTTTGTGAATGTACTCTGAAAGAACTTTTGATTACTGATTAACAGTAGCAGTGATATACAATGGTATATTGTGATGTTGGTACAGAGACAAGTATGGTTACAATTGTACAAAACTGTTTACTGCACATACTGTACATGAGTATCCATATATAAATCTGAGAGAGATTATTTTCAACAATATCCCTCCATAGTGAGAGAAGAGAACCGTATGTAACTTTTACTGTACAACACCGGAGTTCAGAGATGTCAGTTATAAACAATTTATTGCATTTAGTGTATTAGAATTAAATTAGATTATATCTGTGAGATGAATTAAAATAGCCCCAGAACCATTGGAAAGGCATAAAACTCATGATGTAAAAGATGTTCTTTTAAATAAATGTTGTGTGAATGTTTGGATTGTGTTTGCATTTTTGCCGTCTGAACTGTGGCAACTCAGGAGCATGTAGAGAGAGTGTACAGTACAGTCATGGTTCAGTGACCCTCAGTGTGAGATGTGCTTCAACAGTTTTTGTACGGTGCTGCAGTCTCTTCTATCACTGTGAGTCTCTGGCACAGTAATACACTGCAGTGTCTTCAGCTTTCAGGCTGTTCATCTGTAAATACAACTGGTTTCTGCCGTTGTCTCTGGAAATGGTGAATCTTCCCTTTACAGACTGGGTATACCATGTGCTGCTACCACCATCATTAATCGTGGCCACCCACTCCAGCCCCTTCCCAGGAGCCTGTCTGACCCAGGCCATGTAGTAGCTGCTGAATGATAACCCAGAGGCTGTACAGGTCAGTTTATGGGATTCTCCAGGCTTCTTAACTGCTGGTTCAGACTCTGTCAGTGTCTGACTCTGAACACCTGTGAAAAGAAAGAATGAAATTAAATCTGCACCACCAAATTCAAAACTCCATTCAATTAAAATAAAATGCTAAAATTAATCACCTGTTAGACATATTGCCAATAGAAGTAGTCCAGTTATTAAAGTCATTTTTGGATGCATTAATTGTGATGTCAGATAAAACCCCAGTAATGACTCTCTGCAACAGCAGTCTCTTCTCCCTCAATGCTGAGAGATAAATGCAGAAGGAAGAGCTCAGAGTTTGCATCAGCTCCTCCTTATTGGGAGGGCAGATTACACAGGGCTTAAATAGAGGATTCAGGGGGAGGGAGGAGTTTATATGAAATTACAGCCAGCAATCCCACCATCCATCCTCACTGATGTGGAGCCAGAGACTGACAAGATGTGAAAGTGACCCCTGTAGATTGTGTCTTGTGTCCTTAACTGGTCTTTTAATGAGCAGGTATACCATGTTTCACAAATATTTTGGCAGTGGATTCTTATATGATGATGATAATGATAATGATGATTATAGTTATAAAAAGTAAGACTATATTTTTAACTGATTTAAATTTGAATGAAATCATTGTTTTCTGTTCTTGCAGTTGTACAATTATACACATACTGTTATGGTGACTGGTTGGGTCAAAATCTTTTCAATAACAATTGCTATTTGTTATTTCAATAGAGGTGTTTTCCTCCTTTCAAATCATAAATTTTAATATTGTTCATTAACTTGTCCGGTTACAGGTGTCCAGGTATTTGGGAATTGATTTTTAACATTAGGTTAACATTTTGCCAGAGGTTATAGACTCTTATCCTTGCTCTTTACCATAAATAGTATTTAAAGTTAAAAAATAAAATACAGATGGTAAAATCAGACATATGACAAAAAACTATTTTTTTGACATGGGATTTTTAAAAAGAAATTTGGTTGTAAAACAGCTCTGTCAGTTTGTAATGGAGTTCATATTAAGCCCTCAAGCCTTACTACCCATTGATGGAGAATTTATGTTATATTGCTGCTCTTGTATAGTTTAGATTCACTCCATTCAGTGAAACTGGAGGAGGTTATGCTCTGTAGCTCCAATACAGAGAAAGCAGTTGGCCTGCTGGGTCCCAAGAACGAGGGAGATGGTAGAATTTTACATTTCAGGAAATGGAAATCTGCAAAATGCAGAAGGATAAATGCCTCTGGCCATGGTGACACAGAAGCATGTAGAGAAAGTGTGCAGCACAGTCATGGTTCAGTGACCCTCAGTGTGAGATGTGCTTCAACAGTTTTTGTACGGCGCTGCAGTCTCTTCTATCACTGTGAGTCTGCAGCACAGTAATACACTGCAGTGTCTTCAGCTCTCAGGCTGTTCATCTGTAAATACACCTGGCTTCTGCTGTCGTCTCTGGAGATGGTGAATCTTCCCTTAACAGACTGGGCATACCATTGGCTGCTACCACCACTATTAATCAATGCCACCCACTCCAGCCCCTTCCCAGGAGCCTGTCTGACCCAGGCCATGTTGTAGTCACTGAATGTGAACCCAGATGCTGTACAGGTCAGTTTATGGGATTCTCCAGGCTTCTTAACTGCTGGTTCAGACTCAGTCAGTGTCTGACTCTGAACACCTGCAAAAAGAAAGAAAATGAAATTCAACTGCTTGATTCAAAAGTCCATTCAATTAAAATAAAACGCAAAAAGTACTCACCTATTTAACATAGTACCAATAGAAGTAAGTCTGTTATTAACATCATATTTGAATGCATTAATTGTGATCTCAGATAAAACCCCAGTGAAGGCTCTCTACAACAGCAGTCCCTCCTGCTGAGAGATAAATGCAGAAGGAAGAGCTCAGAGTTTGCCTTAACTGGTCTTTTAATGATCAGGTGCACCATGATCCACATACATTTTTTCACGATAGTGGATTCTTAGATGATGATGATGATGATGATGATGATGATGATGGCAATAAGCAGGGCTCATGTTTTAAAATTTAAGCTTTCCAAGAATACTGCTTGTAGTTCAGCAATGCTGGAAACATCCAGGGAGACATTCTGACTGTCTCTCCTATACCCGTGCCATACAGTGCTGGAAGGCAGAGTAACACTGTTACTGAGCTGAAGCAACAGAAAGTTTTCTGCAAATGGCGCATAGTTGATATGTATACTGTATATATGTATATATACAGTATGTATATGTATACTGCTCCAAAGTATAATGCAACATTTTACAAATCAGATATTTCTATAACTGTCTAATAAAGAATTGAATATTAAAATTTATTTCTAATGGGTGAGGGGCGGGGAAGGGGGCTTCATTTCTCAGGTTTATTCAGTATTTTATATTGAGTATTACCCAAATTGACTTTGACTCAATCAATCAATAAATCAAACATTTGTTAAGGTGAATTTAAACAGAGTGGACAAAAAAATCCAAAAATGCATCTTGGCAGAAAAACTACTAAATAATTAGATGGGATGTAGAGAGAGTGTGCAGCACAGTCATGGTTCAGTGACCCTCAGTGTGAGATGTGCTTCAACAGTTTTTGTACGACGCTGCAGTCTCTTCTATCACTGTGTGTATCTGGCACAGTAATACACTGCAGTGTCTTCAGCTCTCAGGCTGTTCATCTGTAAATACAGTTGGCTTCTACTGTTGTCTTTGGAGATGGTGAATCTTCCCTTTACAGACTGGGAGTAGAAGGTAGATGAACCCTCAATGTAAGCAATCCACTCCAGCCCCTTCCCAGGAGCCTGTCTGATCCAGGCCATGTAGTAGCTGCTGAATGTGAACCCAGAGGCTGTACAGGTCAGTTTATGGGATTCTCCAGGCTTCTTAACTGCTGGTTCAGACTCAGTCAGTGTCTGATTCTGAACCCCTGTGAAAAGAAAGAAAATAATTTTGAACTACTAAATTCAAAAGTCCATAAAATTAAAATGAAACAGTGTAAGTATTCACCTGTTACACATAGTATCATTAGAAGCAGGCCAGTTATTAGAATCATTGTTGAATGCATTAGTTGTGAACTATGATAACTGGTCAGTTAGGGTTCCTGGCATCCACAGTCCCTCCTCCCTCAGTGCTGAGAGATAAATGCAGAAGGAAGAGCTCAGAGTTTGCATCAGCTCCTCCTTATTGGGAGGGCAGGATTCAGGAGGAGGGAGGAGTTCATATCAAATTGCAGTCTGTAACCCCACCATCCATACTCACTGATGTGGAGCCAGAGACTGATAAAGTGAGAAAGTGTCCCCTGTACTGTAGGTTGTGGTTTGTGTCTTTAACTGGTCTTTTAATGAACAGGTATACCATGATTCACATACACTTTTTAATGAGAATGGATTATTAGGTAATGATGAGGATGGTGATGATAATGATTACAATAAGGTGGCTCAATTTTCCACTGATTTAAGAATTACATGAGAAATCATTGTCTTCTGTTCTTGCAGTTAGTGATAAATGGGGACATTTCATTCATGTATGATTATGGTGACTGTTCAATGAAAATACGTTTAGTGAAGAATGCTATTTATTACTCATGGTTATTATAGCATGGATTAGATATACAGGAATATAATATTATAATATTAACAATATTTTGCATTTCAATTAAAACTCTTAACCCTTGTCTCTGTTAAAAAGGAACTTGTTTTAGAATATTTGAAACTGAAAAAGATAAATTAATATTGATAAGAAAATCATCTGACAAGGAATTATTATGGTTACATGGGTAAGACATAAGCAACAGCCTGCAGCTGGATATCACTCACTAAATTTACTTCCTGAGCCTTGTATTTCACTGCTATGATGGAAAAAAGGGCTCAATGTCTTGTTTCACCTGGTGGAGTTTTTGTCTGAGTTTTCCCTCTCTGTCACACACTGTAGCTGTCACACAATAATACACAGCTGTGTGCTCAGCCTTCAACTGCTCATTCTGGCAACAGGATGTCTCACGGGGAAACATCTTCAGACACAGTAAACACAAACATACAGAAAGAGAGAGAGGGTTGTGCTGTGCTGTATGTCTCTCACTCACAGTGCAGACACAGCAGCAGAAGAGCAAAGTGCAGGGCAGTGTCTGGCGACTCCACATTGAGGGGGAGAATGTGAGGGCCCGTTTGACTGGATCTCTGTTCTTAAAGGAGCTGGAGCTGGGAGGATGTTTGCATGGCCCAACCCAGAGGGGAGGAGCTGAGAGGAGGTGTGTTTTTACCCCTCTGTCTCCTCCTCCCGCTGCTCTGACACTGCTGGCAGACGTTGCTTTGTTTCTCCCTGGTAAAGGATCAGGTCTGCCCCCTGCTGTACCTTTACAGAATTGTCATGACTCAGTCCATCCCACTTGGCCTCTCCCAGTCCGAATCTGCATATTTGACATGAAAAATAAAGCATTTTAGCAAGTGTTCAGAGCCTAGTTCTGAAAAAAATCAGCCACTAAAGGCTGTAGAGATGCATAATTTCATACTAACGAGAAATTAATTCAATTTGATGAACTGAATGATAAAACATTGATTTAAACGAACTTGTTAATTTTATTTGATGCTTGATCTCTTCTTATTCTGAATGGAGCAGATCTCCTACTCATTCTTATCAACAATAATTTGCAACTTTAGTCTTGTGATGGCATGTAGTTCACTTTTAGCTATCATTACCTCTGTGACTGGTTCTTAGAGGAAAGTAAATGAGATGACAGCACAGTACTCTACGTTTTGGCAGACTTGAGGTTTGTGGAAGATGGAGGTTAGTGGAAGACATTGAACATGACAAAACTGTCAGGTAAATGGAGGTTCTGGCCGAGGGGCCAAAGGAGCATGTAGAGAGAGAGTGTGCAGTACAGTCATGCTTCAGTGACCCTCAGTGTGAGATGTGCTTCAACAGTTTTTGTACGGCGCTGCAGTCTCTTCTATCACTGTGTGTCTGCAGCACAGTAATACACTGCAGTGTCTTCTGCTCTCAGGCTGTTCATCTGTAAATACACCTCCTTTCTGCTGTTGTCTCTGGAGATGGTGAATCTTCCCTGAAAAGACTGGGCATAATATTTGCTGCTACCACCATCACTAATGGTGGCCACCCACTCCAGCCCCTTCCCAGGAGCCTGTCTGAACCAGAATATGTTGTAGCTGCTGAATGTGTACCAAGAGGCTGTACATGTCAGTTTATGGGATTCTCCAGACTTCTTAATTGCTGCTCCAGACTCTGTCAGTGTCTGAACACCTGTGAAAAGAAAAAAAATTATTTTGGACCACTAAGTACCAAAGTCCATTGTATTAAAAATAAAGCACTATAACTATTCACCTGTTAAGCATATTGTCACTAGAAGAGGTGCAGTTATTAGAATCATTGTTGAATGCATTAGTTGTGATCTATGATTACAGGTCAGTGAGGGTTCCTTGTAACCACCATCCGTCTTCCCTCAGTGCTGAGAGATAAATGCAGAAGGAAGAGCTCAGAGTTTGCATTAGCTCCTCCTTATTGGGAGGGCAGATTACACACAGCTTAAATAGAGGATTCAGGGGGAGGAAGGAGTTCATATGAAATTACAGCCAACAATCCCACCATCCATCCTCACTGATGTGGAGACAGAGACTGGTGATATGAGCATGTATAGACTATGTCTTGTGTCCTTAACTGGTCTTTTAATGAGCAGGTACAACATGATTCACACACACTTATTAATGTGAGTGGATTCTTTGATAATGATGATGATGAGGATGATGATTACAATAAGTTGGCTACTTTTGAGAAGTTCCGATTTTCAGGCCAACTGCTGATAGTTCAGCCATTCTGGAAACATCCAGGCAGACAGTCTGGCTGTTCCCCTGTACACGTGCCATACAATCCTGGAAGGCTGAGTACACCAACACTGTTAATGAGCTGAAGCAACATAAAATTAGAGTCAACATTCCCCAAATCCTGCGTGGTTGACATAATATGCTGCTCCAAACTATAATGCAACTTTACTTTACAACAGCAATTTTACTGAGCAGATATTTCTGTATTTATCTAATAAATATTCAAATTTTTAACTGTTTTCCTAAGGGTGTGGGATGAGGGGGGGGGAAAGGGAATGATTTCTCAGCTTTGTTCAATATTTTGTATTGAGTATCACAGAAATATATCTTGAGGCAATAAATTTATCAAATATGAGGTGTTTTAGTGTATTTTTATAGTCTCTTAAGGTCTCATGAGGGAAGGAGATCACACATATGAATATATAAGTGCATACGTTCTGTCTATTCACAACCGAACAATAAGAGATACTGCAGGTCAACATAATCATGGTTTATCCAACCTAATGTAAATATATAATTTTAATATTGAACATGAATATATTCCTTGTTCACCAGAGTTTTCAAGAAAAGGTCATCCTCTCAAGAATAGTTCCCAGGGTTTGTCAACAGCGAGTTTACAGATTTTATCTATAAACAGTAAATTCGTGTTCTCTAGACAAGTTCTGCATTGTCAATAACTGAACTGTCTTTCTCAGTTTAACTCTGACTTAAACGGTGATTGATATGGCCAATCCCTTTGTGCCATTGTCATTATTACTGGGTAATATGCAGTACATGAAAACAGTTTCTTTTAATACTGGGTTAAAATACTTGATAATGATGCATGTGTGTGGTAGATTTCTTAGCATATTAACATGTGCATCTTATTAATTTGATTTAAATTCAAATCATTTCAGAATTGGGTCTGAAAATACTGTGTGGATTTTGTTTGAAAATTCGGCATGTGACGTGAACTGTATGCAATTTAACTCTTGTCATTCATACAGAAAGTTTCTCCTTTTATTTCTCTACACTGCCTAGAAATGTGAACATTAACCTGAGAGTTGGAATGAAACACAGTGTTTCTAGTACTGAGGGATACATTTCTGTACAACCGGTGGAAAACTGCTCAGAGATCCAGACCTGCATTAAAATAAACTACAGAGACCTCAATCCTGTTCTCTCCCCCATCTTTAGACAGGAGATCTGATCTTCACCCAATGGTTTCTCGTACTGTATGAGATGCAGACCAGGTGCAGACTGCTGGGCTGCTGGGGAGGGAGGAGACTGTGAGGGGAGGGAGGACAACATGCAGCCCCTCCCCTGGGGAGTGGCCCAAACTACAGCCAGCCAAAACAGCTCCCTGTCAAACCGTTTCTTCCCTGTTTCTTCTTTTTATTATTTTACCATTCCCTAAATATTCTGGTTCGTAATGTTCTTCATTTGCATTCAGCTGGCTAATTGCTCATTCTTTGGGTTGTTTTTGGGGTATTATTTTAGTAATGTACATAAAAACATCTGTGTTTTCTTTTTGTTTTGTTTCTCCACTTTGTGTAGTGTTAAATTATACACTTATAAGGCATAAAATTCATAATATAAAAGATATTCTTTTAAACAAATTTTGTGTGAATGTTTGGATTGTGTCATTTTTACTGTCTCAGTTGATTCTTTCATATACGATAATCATCATTGCAGTGCTCTAACTTTTTAACTGAAATAATTTTTTCAGCATCAGACCACCTGCTGTGTGAAAACAGGAACTTCCTGTCACATGTGAACAGGGATAAGGGGAGGCAGCAGTGTGAGGGACAGCCCATTTTCTATTTCTATTTTCAGCTTCCACAGACACACAGTGGAAGCTGCTGGCTCCTCCTCTTTTATTGAACTGTATTCTGACACAGTTTGCACCTTTACCAATAAAAAGGCCTGCAGACACTGAACTGGGATCTCGGAGTGAAAATGAACAGCACTGGATTCATAGCCATGAGGAATGTGAAAAGCATAATCTACTGTATATTATTGACATTGTGCCAAGCACAATCTGTATATTTGCTGTGTTTCAGCTTGTCTCTCACTTATTATTGACTCATGAAACAATATTCATTGAATTAATTTCTCTGGTTCAGGATTACTAAGCTTATGCTGTCCTACATACTTCAGCACACATCATATGTTAATTTTAATTTGGAAGCTCAACTGACGATGATATTTTAACATTAGCAATTTTGCATTCCACTCGAAAATTTGTCTCTTTCAAAATGGAGGTTGTTTTAGAGTATTTGAAATTGAATTAATACTGAAACAAAACCATCTGACATGCTATTATTATGGTGATGTGACTAATTCATTAGCAAAAGCTGGCTGCCGGGTATCACTCACTGCAGTTATTTCCTGGGCTTTATATTTTACTGCTATGAGAGGGAAATGAGCTCAATGTTATGCTGCATTATGTGGAGCTTTTGTTCAGTTATAGCCTCTATAACATACTATAGATGTTACACACAATAATACACAGCTGTGTCCACAGCCTTCAACTGATCTATCTGGCAGTAGGTTGTCTCAAGGGAAACATCTTCAGACACAATAAACAAAAATATACAGAAAGAGAGAGAGGGTTGTGCTGTGCTGTATGTCTCTCAGACACAGCAGCAGAAGGGCAAAGTGCAGGGCAGTGTCTGGGGACTCCATAATGAGGGGGAGAATGTGAGGGCCCATTTGACTGGACCTCTGTTCTTAAAGGAGCTGGAGCTGGGAGGATGTTTGCATGGCCCAACCCAGAGGGGAGGAGCTGGGAGGAGGTGTGTTTTTACCCCTCTGTCTCCTCCTCCTGCTGCTCTGACACTGCTGGCAGACGTTGCTTTGTTACTCCCTGATAAAGGATCAGATCTGCCCCCTGCTGTACCTTTACAGAATTGTCATGATAGAGTCCAGGCTGCCTAGGCATGCATATTTGCAATATGTGCATATTTGAAATAAACACATGAAGCATTTTTGACAGTGTAAGGAGCTCTTTTCTTAAAGAAATCAATCACTAAATGCTATGAGGACAAATTATTTCATTATTAACAACAAATGAATTAAATTGATTGGCAGTATCACTTAGTCTTCTGTTGGCATGCATTTCACTTTCAGCCATCATAACCAGTGTGACTGAATATGACAAAGCTATAACACACAGAGGAGCATCTTCAGTGTTAAAGACCCTCGGACAAGATTAGAAAGGTCAAAGCAGTCAGTTATTAGAACCATCTATGTTAGGATGAAAAAGTCACTGTACCAGTGACTCAAATGAGAGTGAGTAGAAAATAGCATTCACAAATGTGTGTTGGCACAAAATGTACAAAATAATCATCCAGAATGAAGTAAATGATATTCAAGAGCACACAATACCACATAATGCTCTCTTTCCCACAGCCATTGACGATTTTCCAGGAACAAAATTATTTCACCTGTGTAAATGATTAATACTTCTTGAAAGTTGTACAGCCTTAAATAAATGTGCAGCAGGATAAACACTGACTTTGGCCCTGGCAACACAGGAGCATGTAGAGAGAGATTGCAGCACAGTCATGGTTCAGTGACCCTCTGTGTGAGATGTGCTTCAACAGTTTTTGTACGGCGCTGCAGTCTCTTCTATCACTGTGAGTCTCTGGCACAGTAATACACTGCAGTGTCTTCAGCTCTCAGGCTGTTCATCTGTAAATGCACCTGGCTTCTGCTGTTGTCTCTGGAGATGGTGAATCTTCCCTGAACAGACTGGGCATAATATTTGCTTCTACCATCATATCTGATCCAGGTCACCCATTCCAGCCCTTTCCCAGGAGCCTGTCTGATCCAGGCCATGGCATAGCTACCGAATGAGAACCCAGAGGCTGTACAGGTCAGTTTATGGGATTCTCCAGGCTTCTTAACTGCTGGTTCAGACTCAGTCAGAATAATATCTGACTGCACACCTGGGAAAGAAAGCAATAGCAAAAATGCCTTTCAAAGATGCCTTATATCAACATTTCAAATAGCACAGCTTCAGGAATTAGAGGAGCACAGAAAATGACAGAGACAAAGACCTGAGAGAGTCAGTGCTGTGAGGGTGAGCAGAGCTGCTGGGAGCATCATGACTGCAGGAGAGAAGGAGCAGCACTGAGTCAAAGTGCACACTGAGTCCCACTGACTGCTGCTGCAGCTCTCACACTGACACTGGCTCTATTAAAAGCTGGGGGAGGATTGCATTGGCCCCTCCTCTGGGGGAGGGCATAGTGAGGGTCACTGGAGGTCATAGTCAGTAATAATACATAACACAGACACACAGTGGAATCTGGTGGCCCCTCCTCTTTCACTGAGCTGTATTCTGACACAGTTTGCACCTTAACCAATGGAAGACCTGTAGCCACAGAACTGAGAGCTATTAGTAAAAGTAAAAAGCACTGGATTCGCAGCTATGAGACACATTAAAAGGGGCAATCTGCTGTGAGACACTGTGCCGAACACGATCTGTATAGTTACTGTGTTTCAATGTGTTTCTCACTTATTATTGACTTATGAAACAATATTCTGATAAAGAAATAGTCTGGTTAAAGTTTAGTAAGGTTATACACTTCAGCACATGTCGTTTATTAATTTTAAATCATGATTACGATGGTAAATTAGAGAAAACCGGCAAACTAAACTAACCCTGCATGGTCTTCATGACAAGTAGAACTGGTGCTTTTGGGTGGAGGACTTACCGGATATCTTTATTGCACTCTGCCATACTGATGGTTTGTGTAGTTTATGAATTTCAGGGTGAGAACAACATGTATGATGGACCAGTGAATGCACTGTATTGCACACGTCTTTCTTTTCCTGAAGTTATTTTTCAGAGATCGCCATCTATTGGTCCATGGTAGGACTGCATGAAAACATTGGTTTGCTTCACTTTGAGTTTCTGAGTATTTGGGCTTGGTACAAACAACTTAAACGTTTTACACGTGTTATATTTTTAGCTACTATTCAGACCTGTTCAAGAATGCTCATTCATATGAGAATACTTCAGATTAATTAACAACCATTTATGTATTAAATGATAATTGCAAGGTGTATTTCTGATTAACGTTAGATGAACAATCCTTGATGCAGTTTCACTTTAAATTCTGTTCATGGTGTTGTATTCAGGGAAAGAATCCAATGTGCCCTCCCTCCACACATTTGCTGTGAGGTTTTTGTACGGCTCTCTGCTCCGCTTCTCTCACTGTGTGTGTCGTGCACAGTAATACACAGCTGTGTCTTCAGGCTTCAGACTGCTCATCTCCAAGGTCACAGTGCTCTTTGCATTGTCTCTGGAGATGGAGAACCTTCCCTTCACAGAGTCTGAGTAATATTGTTTACTCCCACTCGGCTTACTCACTAGTGCCACCCATTCCAAGCCTCTCTGTGGAGCTTGTCGAACCCAGTGCATTTCATGCTCTTGAAATGTAAAACCAGAGCCAGTACAGGTCAGAGTGAGTTTCCCTCCTGGATTGACCACCTGACCTGCAGACTGGGTCAGAACCACATCACAGTTGACCCCTGCAAAAATGGAAAAGTGCATCATCATCATTATCATCATCATCAACAGCAGAAGCTTTACAATCATCACCATTACTTTCTACAGACCTGATCCTAAGAACATAAACACTGTTTCACATTTGCAACATCAACATGATGATGAAATATCTGCAAGTAAATATGATGAAATCAAATCCAAAAAGACCAATAACCCAAACACAAAGACTCACAGGATGCACACATAACTAAAAATGTATAACTTCATCATTTTAAAACATTTCAGCTCAATATGCATGAGTGTTTGATGACAAATACTCAACATTTCCTTGCATCCTGTTGACATGAGAGTATTTGCAATCAAATCTCCCCCAACCCAAAACACAGAGACTCACAGGATGCAGCTGCCAGCAGCAGCAGCAGTAGAGATGCAGGGAACATGGTTTGTGTTGAAGCTGAACTGCTGTGAATGCCTGGAATGGACTCTCACTGTGCAGATAGTTAAATGCAGATGCTGACAGAGCTGGTTTTGCATACAGCTGAGCTTGATGGCATTTCTCATTGGTGACTGATGGATATAAAAGGGGGAAAACAATAGCAATAGACCCATTTACTTTAAATTATGCTGCAGTGCAGCAGTGTGGTGTTTCCATTTCTGTTATGACTGAAGATGCCTCTGAATTCAGTGTGTTGTTATTTATTTATTGCATTTATTGCCAGAAAATTACTACTAAAATATTTTTTGCTGCTTATGTTGTCTTTGTTACAGTGTCTAAAGCTCTGACAGGTTGAAATGGAATTTATGTTGTCAGCCCTTGCTGCCCATTGAATCAGCATTCACTTCACACAGATTTTCATGTATGGTTAGTTGTACAAGAAAATAGTTTTACAGTAACATAATATTAACAATATACTGCATTTCGCTTAAAAATCTTAACCCTTGTCCCTGTCAAAATGGACCTTGTTTCAGAGCATTTGAAACTGGAAGAGATAAATTAATATTGACAGAAAATCCTCTGACATGAAAATTATATTTCAATGCTATGAGGGAAACATGAGCTCAATATCTTGCCATGTTTTGTTGAGTTTTTGTCCGGGTTTCCCCTGTCTGTCAGGCACAATAACACACAGCTGTGTCCTCAGCCTTCAATTGCTGTATCTGGCAATAGGTTGTCTCAAGAGAAACATCTTCAGACACAATAAACACAAATATACAGAAGGAGAGAGAGGGTTGTGCTGTGCTGTATGTCTCTCACTCACAGTGCAGGCACAGCAGCAGAAGGGCAAAGCGCAGGGCAGTGTCTGGGGACTCCATATTGAGGGGGAGAATGTGTGGGCCCGTTTGACTGGACCTCTGGTCTTAAAGGAGCTGGAGCTGGGAGGATGTTTGCATGGCCCAACCCAGAGGGGAGGAGCTGAGAGGAGGTGTGTTTTTGCCCCTCTGTCTCCTCCTCCTGCTGCTCTGACACTGCTGGCAGACGTTGCTTTGTTTCTCCCTGATAAAGGATCAGGTCTGCCCCCTGCTGTACCTTTACAGAATTGTCATGATACAGTCTGGCCTGCCTGGACTCTCCCAGCCGGAATCTGCATATTTCAATAATAAAGCATTTTAGACTGTGTGAGCAGCTTGTTTCTGAATGAAATCAATCACTAAATACTATAGGGATGAACTATTTCATTAACAACAAATGACTTAAATTGGTTGGCACCATCATTGATTACCAACCTTAGTCTGTTGATGATGTGCATTTCACTTTCAGCTATCATTGCCAGTGTGACTGAATTTGACAAATTTATAACACAAACAGAATCATTTTCAGAGTTAAAGACCCTGCAAGAGTTTAAATAGGTTTAAGTTGTCAGTTGTGAGAATCAGCTGTGTAAAGATAAAAATTTCAAATAAGCACTGCCCCAGTGGGTGAAATGAAATAGAGTAAAAAATAGCATCCAAAAATGCATGTTGGCGCAAAATTTATTCAATAGTGATCTAAAATCAGGTAAACGATCGTCAAAGTAAACAGTTAAAGTAAACAGTGTCTCTGGCCAAAGTTACTCAGGAGCATGTAGAGAGAGTGTTGCAGCACAGTCATGGTTCAGTGACCCTCAGTATGAGATGTGCTTCAACAGTTTTTGTACGGCGCTGCAGCCTCTTCTATCACTGTGAGTCTCTGGCACAGTAATACACTGCAGTGTCTTCAGCTTTCAGGCTGTTCATCTGTAAATACAGCTGGCTTTTGCTGTTGTCTCTGGAGATGGTGAATCTTCCCTTAACAGACTGGGCATAAGATGTGTCACTACCATCATCATAAATCCAAGCCAACCACTCCAGCCCCTTCCCAGGAGCCTGTCTGATCCAATGCATGCTGTAGCTACTAAATGTGAACCCAGAGGCTGTACAGGTCAGTTTATGGGATTCTCCAGGCTTCTTAACTGCTGGTTCAGACTCAGTCAGTGTCTGACTCTGAATACCTGTCCAAAGAAAGGAAAAAGTTTAGATCATTGTATTCATATGTCCATTAAATTGAAATATAACACTGAAAATATTTACCTGTCAAGCATACTGCCATTAGAAAAAGTCCAGTTATTAACATCATGACTGGATGCAATATTTGCCAATAATTCTGACAATTCTTCAGCAAAGGCAGTCAGCAGTCTCTTCTCCCTCAGTGCTGAGAGATAAATGCAGAAGGAAGAGCTCACAGTTTGCATCAGCTCCTCCTAATTGGGAGGGCAGATTACACAGGTCTTAAATAGAGGATTCAGGGGAAGGGAGAAGTTCATATGAAACTGCAGTCAGCAATCCCACCATTCTTTCTTATTGATGTGGAGCCAAAGACTGATCATATGAGAAACTGTCCCCTATATATTGTGTCTTTTGTCCTTAACTATTCTTTTAATGATCAGGTGTACCATAATCCACATACACTTTTTAATGAAAGTGGATTCTTAGATGATGATGATGATAATGATGATGATGATAATGATGATGATGGCAATAAGTAGGGCTCATGTTTTAAAAGTTCAGCTTTTCAAGAATATTGCTTATAGTTCAGCCATGCTGGAAACATCCAGGGGGACATTCTGGCTGTCTCCCCTATACCCGTGCCATACAGTGCTGGAATGTAGAGTAATACTGTTACTGAGCTGAAGCAACAGAAAAATTTCCTCAAATGGTGCATAGTTGATACGTATATACACTGCTCCAAAGTATAATGCAACATTTTACAAATCAGATATTTCCGTAGCTTTCTAATAAAGAATTGAATATTAAACTGTATTTCTAAGGGGTGAGGGGTGGGGAAGGGGGCTTAATTTCTCATGTTTATTCAATATTTTATATTGAGTATTACCCAAATTGACTTTGACTCAATCAATCAATAAATCAAATATCATTTGTTAAGGTGAATTTAAACAGAGTACACAATAAAATCCAAAAATGGCAGAAAAACTACTGAATAATTAGATGGCATGTAGAGAGAGTGTGCAGCACAGTCATGGTTCAGTGACCCTCAGTGTGAGATGTGCTTCAACAGTTTTTGTACGGCGCTGCAGTCTCTTCTATCACTGTGAGTCTGCAGCACAGTAATACACTGCAGTGTCTTCAGCTCTCAGGCTGTTCATCTGTAAATACACCTGGCTTCTGCTGTTGTCTCTGGAGATGGTGAATCTTCCCTTAACAGACTGGGCATAATATATGCTGCTACCACCAGGATTAATCCTGGCCAACCACTCCAGCCCCTTCCTGGAAGCCTGTCTGACCCAGGCCATGTACGCGCTGCTGAATGTGAACCCAGAGGCTGTACAGGTCAGTTTATGGGATTCTCCAGGCTTCTTAACTGCTGGTTCAGACTCAGTCAAAACAATTTCTGACTGCACACCTGGGAAAGAAAAGAACAGAAAAAATGTATTTCAAAGAGGCCTTTTATCAATCATTACACATAGCACAGCTTCAGATAAATTAGAGGAGCAGAGAAGATGACAGAGACAGAGACCTGAGAGAGTCAGTGCTGTGAGGGTGAGCAGAGCTGCTGGGAGCTTCATGACTGCAGGAGAGAAGGAGCTGCACTGAGTCAAAGTGCACACTGAGTCCCACTGACTGCTGCTGCAGCTCTCACACTGACACTGGCTCCATTAAAAGCTGGGGGAGGTTTGCATTGGCCCCTCCTCTGGGGGAGGGCACAGTGAGGGTCACTGGAGGTCAGAGTCAGTAATAATACATAACACAGACACAAAATGGAAGCTGGTGGCCCCTCCTCTTTCACTGAGCTGTATTCAGACACAGTTTGCACCTTTACCAATGAAAGGCCTGCAAACACTGAATTGCAATCTAGTAGTGAAAATGAACAGCACTGAATTCACAGCCATGAGACACATTGAAGAGCAAATCTGCCATGAGACATTGTGCCAAACACAATCTGTATTATTATTGTGTTTCAGTGTGTCTCTCACTTATTATTGACTCAAAACAATATTCACTGAATTAAATTCTCTGGCTTAACATTACTAAGCATACTGTATGTTGTACATCACACTTCAGCACACATCATTTATTAAGTTTAATGTCATGATTATGATCTAAGTTAAAGTAATTTAGAGAACATCGGGACATCCAACTGACCATGTGTGGTCTTCACTACAGCCAATAGTAGGACTTGAGCTTTTGGGTGGAGGACTTACTGGACATCTGTTCTATGCTCTGCTGCACTGATACCTTATGTACTTTATGGATCTCAGGGTGAGAATGAGGTACAGCATGTATGACGTGCTAGGGTGGGGCTAAGTGAACAATCCTTGGGGCCATCGTAGTTTAAATACTGCTAGCAGCAGCAGTAGAGATGCAGGAAACATGGTTTTTTTGAAGCTGCACTGCTGTGAGCTGCTCCATACTCTGTAGAGCTCAGGAGCTACTGAGGGTTTAGAGACACACAGATACTGTTTGAATATGGAGGGAGAAGGTGTCTAAATTTACATAGGGGAGTGCAGTCAGGTATAAAAGAACAAATAAGTCAGAGAAGAAACAGTCCATGTGCATTTATACTAATGCCAAATACTGGGGGAATTGAGCAAGATTTTGCGATTTACTATTGACAGCCCACATAAACTGTGGAGAGCTGTGTCTTCAGGGAACCACGAGTAGGACATGAATGTTCTTTTCAAAGTACAGAGAAGGAAAACAAATCAGGATTCTGGTGCCAAACATAAGCCATGAAGAGAGATTGAAGTGAATCAATATCGTCAGTGTAAACACATGGACAGCCAGAGAGAATTCATTGAAGTGTTAGTGTTTTCAAAAAAGGATTAATAAAGTGGAGAGCAGAATCTATTTCAGCATGGCTTCTTTCAACAGAACAAGAGGACATACTGTGAGACTCACCCTTAACAAATTTCTAATTAATTTCCATTTTGCATGCATGTCTGTCATGCAGAGAGTTATAAATGCATGGAATAAATTCATGCCTCTCTTACACTGGGTTCTATGTGTTTAACTGGACTTTTACTGAGGCGTATCATGATTCAAATGCACTTTTTAAACAAGTGATTTCAGTCATGATCATGGTAACAAGTGATGATAATCATGATGGTGACAGTATAATACATGAGGGAAATAATCTTTTTCACTGATTCTACCAAATGTCTACCAAGTGATTATCAGTAAGATGAAAATAATTGACAGGTTGTACAGGTCAGTTTATGGGATTCTCCAGGCTTGTTAACTGCTGGTTCAGACTCAGTCAGTGTCTGACTCTGAACACCTGTGAAAAGAAAGAAAATTAAATTGAACTGCTTGATTCAAAAGTCCAACCAACTAAAATAAAACAGAAAAGTTCTCACCTGTTAAACATAGTATCATTAGAAGTAGGTCCGTTATTAACATCATATTTGAATGCATTAATTGTGATCTCAGATAAAACCCCAGTGATGGCTCTCTGCAACAGCAGTCCTCCTCCCTCAGTGCTGAGAGATAAATGCAGAAGGAAGAGCTCAGAGTTTGCATCAGCTCCTCCTTATTGGGAGGGAAGATTACACAGGGTTTAAATAGAGGATTCAGGGGGAAGGAGGAGTTCATATGAAATTACAGCCAGCAATCCCACCATCCATCCTCTCTGATGTGGAGCCAGAGACTGATAATATGAGAAAGCTTCTCCTGTAGATTCTGTCTTGTGTCCATAACTGGCATTTTAATGAGCAGGTATACCATGATTCACATACATGTTTTAATGAGAGTGGATTCTTAGATGATGATGATGATGGTTGTAATACATAAGGCTTAATTTTGCAATGATTGCAAGAATTGCGTGACAAATCATTATCTTCTTTTCTTGCAGTTGTGCAGTGTGGGTGATGTTTATAAATATGAGATTTGATATTTCGGTCATTATGGTGACCATTGAATCAAAATAGGTTCAATGACAAGGGCTGTTTGTTATTTTATTGGCGGTGTTTTTCTCTTTGAAAACAAAATTATAACATTGGTCATTAGGCTGCTCTGTTACAGGTCTCCAGGTACTTGGGGATTGATTTTCTATCACAGAGTGAATGTTTTGCAAGAGGCTGTAAACTCTTATCATTGCTGTCTAAGAAAAAGGGTATTGTCCTTGAGCATTTTAAAGCAAAAAAAAATTACTAATGGTAAAATAGGACATTCAACCCCCCCCCCCACCATTAATGTAACCCCCCACCATTAATATATCAACCCACTCCATTGTGGATGACACCAGAATGCGACATAGTTGGTATCAGTCAGAGAATACCCAGAGACTTTACAGGAGACGGTCAGAGGCTGTCCTGGCTTTACAGCAAAATTCTATCAATTAACTGATGCCAATAATAACAGTATCAGTATCAGTTCCCCAAACTCATAGATTAATTATAGTGTTGCTGATTTGAAGGGATAGACTAATTTTTGACATATGATAAAGAATTTAGGGACACACATTACCATGCCAACATTTGGGAAACATCTCTAAAATTTTGAAGGAGAATGTTTCAGGATTTTTTACATTATACAGAAATGCGTCTTGTTGTCATGTAAATAGTGATCAGCTATAATACAGGTTAGGTCTTTTTATTGCAGAAATGTGGCTAGATGTGGCAGAAACTGCTCAGAGATCAGACCTGCATTAAAATAAACTACAGAGAACTCATTCCTGTTCTCTCCCCCATCTTTAGACAGGAGATCTGATCTGCACCCAATGGTTTCTCGTACTGTATGAGATGCAGACCAGGTGCAGACTGCTGGGCTGCTGGGGAGGGAGGAGACTGTGAGGGGAGGGAGGACAACATGCAGCCCCTCCCCTGGGGAGTGGCCCAAACTACAGCCAGCCAAAACAACTCCCTGTCAAACTGTTTCTTCTTGGTTTCTTCTTTTTAATATTCTCTAAAACTTATGTTCTCATTTCTAATGCTCTTCATTTGCATTCAGCTGGCCAATGACTCATTCTTTGGGTTGTTTTTGGAGCATTACTTTAGTTATTTACATGAAAACATCTGTGTTTTCTTTTTGTTTCTTTACTCCGCTTTGTGTAATGTTAAACTATATAATTGTACGGCATAAAATTCATAATGTAAAAGATGTTCTTTTAAACAAATGTTGTGTGAATGTTTGGATTGTGTCATTTTTACCGTCTCAGTTGGTTATTTCATATACAGTATTCATCTTTTCAGTGCTCTAACATTTTGAACTGAAATAATGTTTTTCCAGCATCAGACCAGCCGCTGTGTGAAAACAGGAACTTCCTGTCACATGTGAGCAGGGATGAGGGGAGGCAGCAGTGTGAGGGACAGCCCATTTTCTATTTCCTGCCAAATGCTTGTGAAACCCTGGAGGGCAGAGAATGACTGAGAGGCCCTGGTGCTGAGCTGCTGCTTAGTTGCAATCACTAATAACCGGGAATTCATTCACATGGCCAATAACTCTCTGGTATATCTTAAACACACAATCCTTGCACTATACCTTAGATACAATCTCACATATGTTTGTTCAATATCTGTGTGTTGAGGGAAGGGTTTCACTTTTTGCAACAAAAAACAGGAAAATGAGTAACTGATCAGTCCTGATTCTGAATGCAAAACTACTTATAACCATGAGCACCATTACTATTTAGATACCTTGCTGCTGAAATGCATCTCATGTTCACATTCTGTAGCATACTGAGCTGTCATTATTATTATGACTGGTGCTCAGAAGACAGTAGGTGAGGTAACAGCACAGTACCCTATATTTAGCCAGAGTGGAGGCTAGTGGAGGATGGAGGATGCTGGAGTATATTGAATGTAACCCTGTAAGATCAGGGTTAAAGACCCTGCAATACTTAACAATGGCTTTAGGTAGTCAGCTGTGAGAACCAGCAACAAGCATATTTGCTCGAGCACAAGGCTGTGAAGATAATGAATACTCCTTTAAAGCTGATACAGGTTTTAATGAATGTGCAGCGGGATAAATGCTGTCTCTGGCTGTGGTGACACAGGAGAGAGTGTGCAGCACAGTCATGGTTCAGTGACCCTCAGTGTGAGATGTGCTTCAACAGTTTTTGTACGGCGCTGCAGCCTCTTCTGTCACTGTGAGTCTCTGGCACAGTAATACACTGCAGTGTCTTCAGCTTTCAGGCTGTTCATCTGTAAATACAGCTGACTTTTGCCATTGTCTCTGGAGATGGTGAATCTTCCCTGAACAGACTGGGCATACCATTGGCTGCTACCATCAGGCTTAATCTCAGCTACCCACTCCAGCCCCTTCCCAGGAGCCTGTCTGATCCAGTCCATGTAGTAGCTGCTGAACGTGAACCCAGAGGCTGTACAGGTCAGTTTATGGGATTCTCCAGGCTTCTTAACTGCTGGTTCAGACTCAGTCAGTGTCTGACTCTGAACACCTGTAAAAAGTTATAAATGTAAATGTAAAAGTAAAAGAAAGAAAATAAAATGACTAAATTCATTCAAGTCCATTCAATAAAAATAAAACTCTAAAAGTATTCACCTGTTAAGCACAGTATCATTAGAAGTAGGTCTGTTATTAATGTCATTTTGGATCCGTTAAATGTGACCTCAGATGAAAACCCCAGTTTTTAAAACCCAAGCTTCTCTGCCGCGGCAGTTTCTCCTCGGTGCTGAGAGATAAATGCAGAAGGAAGAGCTCAGAGTTTGCATCAGCTCCTCCTCATTGGGAGGGCAGGATTCAGGAGGAGGGAGGAGTTTTTATCAAATTGCAGTCTGCAACCCCACCATCCATCCGCACTGATGTGGAGCCAGAGACTGATATTATGACAAAATGTCTCCTGTAGATTGTGTCTTGTATCCTTAACTTGTCTTTTAATGAACAGGTATACCACGATTCACTTACACGTTTTAATGAGACTGTATTCTTAGATGATGATAATGATGATGATGACGGTGATGATGACAATGATTTTCCTCCTTTAAAAAATTTAAAAAGTTATAATCCTGTTCATTAGCCTGTGCTGTTACAAGTGCCCAGCTATTTGAGGATTGATTATCTAACATTGAATAAATATTTAGCCAGACACTGCAGGCTCTTATCATTGCTTTCTATTGTAAAGGGTATTGTCTTTGAGGTGCTGAAACTTGGTAGAATCGGGCATATGACAACAAGCAACTTTTACAACATAGGAGGTTTAAAAACAAAATTTGTGAACAATTTCTTCCCGTTTATACGTTTTTTTATTAGTATATTTCTTCTGAAAGACCTTTTGACTGTTGATTAACAGTGACAGTGATATACAATGGTATATTGTGATCGTGGTATAGAATAATTTATAGTTTTAGTTACATACTGTACGTGTCTACATATATGTACATATGTTAAACAGACAGAGTGAGAGGGAGTGAGAGAGAGAGGGAGCTTAGGTGTTTATAGTATGTTTTCAACTGTTTGTACAGGTCTGCAGCTGGTTTTCATCTGTGTCTTCAGTCTGCAGGCTGCTCCCTTGTAAAGTTACTGTGCTGCTGGATGCGTCTCATGAGATGGTGAACTTGCTCTTTAAAGAATCTTTGAAGCCAATGCTTCCACCACTGTTAATATGTCCAATCCACTCCATGGCTTTTCCTGCAGGCTTTTGGATCCAGTCTGTTTCAAAGCTGCTATCAGTCAGGCAGTACCCAGAGACCTTACAGCAGACGGTCAGAGGCTGTCCTGGCTTTACAACCATCGAAGCTGGCTGGCTGAGTTCAACATTACAGTGAACACCTAGAGAAAGAAAAGAGACAATAGGTTAATATAATCCTGTTGAGGAGGCATACTTGGTTCTCAAACACTTTTCAACCTATTTTTCAAATCTTTTGACGGAATTAAAAAAAAAAAAATTTGAATTCATGATTGTAAATCAATGCTGCTAAATATACATGAATATTTCTTGATAAACACTCAGTATTTGCAATCTTCTCAACATGATCCTGTTTGCAGTCAGATCTCCAAACTCAGAAACTCACAGGATACAGCAGCAGCAGCAGCAGCAGTAGAGATGCAGGGAACATGGTTTGTGTTGAAGCTGAACTGCTGTGAATGTCTGTAATGGACTGTCACTGTGCAGATGCTTAAATGAAGATGCTGACAGAGTTGGTTTTGTATATGTAGCCCTCTTCTATCTCTCTCCGCGCGCCTGCTAGCCTCGGCACCTCCGCTGCTACTCTGCGTTGTGTTATGTATGGTCGTGGGTGGTGGTAGAGAGGGAGACGCGGACACAGAGGGGTTCGGGATCGTGGCTTGACCGTGTGTTTATTCCACAGCACAGCATCTATAGGATTGATAACATGCACTCACTTAGGTTTTAAACTAAAAAAAAAATACATTATACAATCCAATTCTTCTGCTTTTCGATAGCGAGTACACACAGCATGGAATTAGCCGCCACGTATTAGTCATGTTTTTAAAGAAAACAAAACATTTTAACTCACCAAATTACTCTGCATTTAGGTCTTTAACAGCTTAAAATACAGAATAACTCAATAAATTGAACTTCAGGGTGATAATAACGAAGATATTTTATACTGCAATTTCTGCTACCAATAACGTGACTTACCTATAGGATTGATAACATGCACTAAAGAAACAACGGCACGCTAGCCTACTCATGTATCAACCCTACGGTATATCAAGAGGCCCAAACAACATTAGAAATACTTGAACCTGTCCTAATACAGCAGTGTTATAGCGACATTTAGTGGACAATAAAATACACTGCCCTACATATACAGCTGAGCTTGATGGCATTTCTAATTGGTGACTGATGGACACTGTTTTTGTAATCCTATATTTACAGGTAATTTCTTTTAATTTTATGGTAGTGTTTTTTCTTACTATTACAGTGACTTCAGCTCTATCAGTTTGTCATGGAGTTCATGTTAAGACATCAAGCCTGGCCACCCATTGAATGACTATTAATCTCTTATTGCTGCTCTTGTCCTGGGATTTATATTTCACTGCTATGAGAGGGAAATGAGCTCAATGTCTTGCTGTGTTTTGTGGAGTGTTTGTCCGGGTTTCCCCTCTTCGTCACACACAATAACACACAGCTGTGTCCTCAGCCTTCAACTGCTCTGTCTGGCAATAGGTTTTCTCAAGGGAAACATCTTCAGACACAATAAACAAAAATATACAGAAGGAGAGAGAGGGTTGTGCTGTGCTGTATGTCTCTCACTCACAGTGCAGACACAGCAGCAGAAGGGCAAAGTGCAGGGCAGTGTCTGGGGACTCCACATTGAGGGGGAGAATGTGAGGGTCCGTTTGACTGGATCTCTGTTCTTAAAGGAGCTGGAGCTGGGAGGATGTTTGCATGGCCCAACCCAGAGGGGAGGAGCTGAGAGGAGGTGTGTTTTTACCCCTCTGTCTCCTCCTCCTGCTGCTCTGACACTGCTGGCAGACGTTGCTTTGTTTCTCCCTGATAAAGGATCAGATCTGCCCCCTGCTGTACCTTTACAGAATTGTCATGATACAGTCTGGCCTACCTGAACTCTCCCAGTCTGAATCTGCATGTATGAAATAACTATATTGAGCATTTTAGAAAGTGCAAGCAGCTCGATTCTGAATGAAATCAATCACTAAATACTATAAGGATGACTTATTCCATTAATAACAGCAAATGGCTTAAATTGGTTGGTATCATCGAAAATTATCAACCTTAGTCTGCTGATGATGTACATTTCACTTTCAGCTGCCATAACCAGTGTGATTGAATGTGACAAAGCTATAACGTACACAAGAGTATCTTCAGAGTTAAAGACCCTTCAAAAGTTTACATAGGTTTCAAGTAGTCAGTGGTGAGAACCAGTAATGTAAAGATAAAAAAGTCAAAGGAGCACTGTACCAGGGGTTTAAATGAAATCAAGTAGAAAACAGCATCCAAAAATGCGTGTTTGCACAAAATGACCTACAAATTATCCAAAATCAGGTACATGATGATCAAAAATAAACAATGCCACAGAATACTCACTTTCCCACATCCATCATAGACACCATGAACATTAAAATGATTTCACCTGTACAAATGAGAAATATTTCTTTTAGGTTATGTGGGTTTTAATGAATGTGCAGCAGGATAAATGCTGCCTCTTGCCATGGCAACACAGTATCATGTAGAGAGAGTGTGCAGCACAGTCATGGTTCAGTGACCCTCAGTGTGAGATGTGCTTCAACAGTTTTTGTACAGCGTTGCAGACTTTTATATCACTGTGAGTCTGCAGCACAGTAATACACTGCAGTGTCTTCAGCTTTCAGGCTGTTCATCTGTAAATACACCTGGCTTCTGCTGTTGTCTCTGGAAATGGTGAATCTTCCCTTAACAGCCTGGGCATACCATGTGCTGCTACCATCATGCTTAATCCCGGCCACCCACTCCATCCCCTTCCCAGGTGCCTGTCTGATCCAGTGGCCACTGAATGAGAACCCAGAAGTTGTACAGGTCAGTTTATGGGATTCTCCAGGCTTCTTGACTGCTGGTTCCGTCAGTGTTTGACTCTGAATACCTGTCAAAAGAATAAAATTAAATTTGCACCACTAAATTCAAAACTCTATTGAATTAAAATAAAATGCTAAAAGTAATCACCTGTTAGACACATTGCCACTAGAAGTAGTCCAGTTTTTAAAGTCATTTTTGGATGCATTAATTGTGATATCAAATAAAACCCCAGTGAAGGCTCTCTGCAACAGCAGTCCTCCTCCCTCAGTGCTGAGAGATAAATACAGAAGGAAGAGCTCAGAGTTTGCATCAGCTCCTCCTTATTGGGAGGGCAGATTACACAGGGCTTAAAAAGAGGATTCAGGGGGAGGGAGGAGTTCGTATGAAATTACAGCCAACAATCCCCCCATCCATCCTCACTGATGTGGAGCCAGAGACTGATAATATGAGAAAGTGTCTCCTGTAGATTGTGTCTTGTGTGCTTAATGGGGCTTTTAATGAGCAGGTATACCGTGATTCATAAACAGTTTTGATTGAGGGTGGATTCTTAGAGGAAGAAGAAGGTGATGATGATGCATATGATGGTTATAATCAGCAAGCTTCATTTTCCACTGATTCAAGAATTGCATGAGACATCATTGTCTTCTGGCCTTGCAGTTTTGCAGTGTGGGTGGCATTTATAAACAGGACATTTCATACATGTATCAGTATGGTGACTGGTTGGATCAAAATAAGTTCATTGACAATTGCTGTTTGTTTTTTCAGTGGAGGTGTTCTCCTCACATAAAATATCAAAGTATAATGTTGTTCATGAGCCTACTCTGTTCTGGGTCTCCGTGTATTTTGGCACTATATTACATTTGAATTAAATTTTTCAAACATTTAAACATAAGTCTTTAGATCAAAATGTCATGGAATGCATGTTTCCCATTATCTTACTCGGTGCGTCCAAGTCATCTAAATGCGAGTGTATTTTAACATATTCATTCTGTTGGTGGTCGGGAAAGGTAAGCGTTAGAAATGGAAAACAGTCTCAATAACCTTGTGAAAAGGAGTGGGGAGCCTCTCTCCCTGAGCTGTTTCATTGGCAAGTTTATAACAGAGCCGGGTACTTCTCTCTGTTAGTGATCCCCCTCTACAGCACACATTTTAACAACGGCCATCAGGCTCTTTCTACAGATTCCCCGGGATATAGAGCACCAGATTTAAGCATTCATTTATACCCACTGCAACCTCTCTGCAGAATTCTGACTTCTGAAACCCCTTTTGGTGTGTTTTAATTAGTCTTGAATATGTTTTTTTTCATTAAATACATGGCAGCACAGGAGCATGTAGAGGGAGTGTGCAGCACAGTCATGGTTCAGTGATCCTCAGTGTGAGATGTGCTTCAACAGTTTTTGTACGGCGCTGCAGTTTCTTCTATCACTGTGTGTCTCTGGCACAGTAATACACTGCAGTGTCTTCAGCTCTCAGGCTGTTCATCTGTAAATACAGCTGGCTTCTGCTGTCGTCTGAGGAGATGGTGAATCTTCCCTTAACAGACTGGGCATAATATTTGTTGCTACCGTCATAATTAATCAATGCCAGCCACTCCAGCCCCTTCCCAGGAGCCTGTCTGATCCAATGCATGGCGTAGTCACTGAATGTGAACCCAGAGGCTGTACAGGTCAGTTTATGGGATTCTCCAGGCTTCTTAACTGCCGGGTCAGACTCTGTCAGAACAATTTCTGACTGCACACCTGGGAAAGAGAGCAATAGCAAAATACATTTTAAAGAGGCCTTTTATCAATCATTTCAAATAGCACAGCTTCAGATAAATTAGAGGAGCACAGAAGATGACAGAGACAGAGACCTGAGAGAGTCAGTGCTGTGAGGGTGAGCAGAGCTGCTGGGAGCTTCATGACTGCAGGAGAGAAGGAGCAGCACTGAGTCAAAGTGCACACTGAGTCCCACTGACTGCTGCTGCAGCTCTCCCACTGACACCGGCTCCATTAAAAGCTGGGGGAGGTTTGCATTGGCCCCTCCTCTGGGGAGGGCACAGTGAGGGTCACTGGAGGTCAAAGTCAATAATACATAACACAGACACACAGAGGAAGCTGGTGGCCCCTGAGGTTTGGAAAAAGAGTCTCCTTTCCTTTGAGGGAGGGCAATGATAGGCCTGTAGCTACGAACCTTGGATATAGAAATGAAAATGAACAGCACTGGATTCACAGCCATGAGACACGTAAAAGGAGCAATCTGCTGTGAGACATTCTGCCAAACACAATCTTTTAGTGTGTCTTTAGCTTATTATTGACTCACAAAAACATGTTCATTGAATTAAATTCTCTGGTTTGCGTTTACTAAGCACATTTTGTACAACACACTTCAGCACACATCATTTATTACGTTTAATTTCATGATTGTGATCCAAGTTAATGTAATTTATAGAAAACTGGGAATTTAAACTGACCCTGTGTGGTTTTCATTTCAGCTAGTAGTAGAGCTGGAGCTGTTGGGTGGAGGACTTTCAGGTTATCTGTACTACGCTCCACTGCACTGTTTGTTTTGAGTCTGCACTGCTGTGAGCTGCTCTTCACTCTGTAGAGCTCAGGGGTTTCTGAGGGCTTAGAGACACACAGACAATTTTTAAATAAGGAGGGGGAAGGTGCCTGAATTTACATAGGGGAGTGCAGTCAGGTATAAAAGAACAAACAAGTCAGAGAAGAAACAGGCCATTTGCACTCATACTAATGCCAAATACTGGGGAATTGAGCAAGATTTTGTGATTTACTATTGCTAGACCACATAAACTGTGGAGAGCTGCATCTAGTTCAGGTAACCATGAGTAGGGCATGGATGTTCTTTTCAAAGTGCATGGAAGGAAAACAAATCAGGATTCTGGTGCCAAACATAAGCCATAAAGAGAGATTGAAGTGAATCAATATCTTCAGTGTAAACACAAGGACAACCAGAGAATATTCATTGAAGTGTTAATGTTTTCAACAAGGATTCATTAAAGTGGAGGGCAGAAGCTGTTTAAATATGGCTTCTTTCAACAGAACAAGAGGACATAGTGTGAGATTCACCCTTCACTAATTTCTAATTAATTTCCATTTTGCATGCATGTCTGTCATGCAGAAAGTTATAAATGCATGGAATGAATGGCTCTCTTACGCTTCAATGTGTTTAACTGGACTTTTACTGAGGTGTGTCATGCTTCAAATCCACTTTTTTAACATGTGATGTTGTTCATGATCATGATAAAAACAATGATGATAATCATGATGTTGATTATACATGAGGGAAATCATTCTTTTCACTGAATCAACCAGATGTTGAAAGCTGTCTAACTGAAGCAGATCAACGACCAATATGCAAGTGAATATCAGTCAGATGAAAAAAGGAAATGGGCTTGCTACTTCATTTTTGTCTGTATCCTGGTGTTAATCAGTATGGTGTTCCAACGTAATGAGAACAAAACACTCATTTCAGACATCTGTGGAGAAGCCCACAGACACAAATAGCTGAAGGTCATATCACTTTGAAAGCCCATTTACAAACACAGAGTCCAACTCTAAGTGTTGTCTGGCTGCTTGTGGTTTTTGTACAGCTGCTTCACCAGCTTCAGTCACTGTGGGTCTCGAGCACAGTAATAAACAGCCGTGTCCTCTGCTTTCAGACTCTTGGCCTCCAGATACTGTGTGCTGCTGGAGACGTCATCAGTCAGGGTGAACTGTCCTTTCAGGGACTCTGCATAGTCTGGATCAAGTCCTGAACCAGGATACATCGCTCCAATCCACTCCAGCCCCTTCCCTGGTTTCTGGCGTATCCAGTGCATATTGTAGTCTGTCATATCAATGCCAGAGACTTTACAGGACAGTTTGACTGAGTCTCCAGGTCGTTTCACCTGAGTGGGAGACTGATCCAACCTGATGTCATCACAGAGCACACCTGAAAATAGGCACATTTAAACAGTCAGTTAATGTTGTCAGTTGTTTTTAAAGCACATCTTGCTTTATCTTCTAAAACAGTTTTCATATATCTTTAAGTTGTGCAGTATTTCTTACCTTGTATCAACATCATTATGAAGATTACTCTCACAGCATTCCTGAGCTCCATTGTCCAGTATTACCAGATAAAGGGCTGTTATGGTGTGATATAAAGCTTTTCTTGTGAGCTTGGTTCTTCTAAATACATAGTTTTATACAGCTGGAGTGGAGAGTAATTTTGCATGTCCCACCCTCTAGAGGCTGAAATAAAGACTGCAATTGAATCTCCTCAGTTTTATCCCTGGGTTTCAGTCTGTTCTGTTCTCCATATTTTGATTTGATTTCAGTCTAAATAACACTGGATCCCCCTTTAAGGAACCATAGCTGTAATAATTGAAAATAAAAATACCTACAATAACAGACTTATAAACTCAGAGTTGAGTTATTAATTACTTATTAATATTTGTAACTAATTTTTCCTTAACAATGTTTTGACATTTCTAAATTAAACATATGAGTACATGAGAAATACACCTTAAAAACAGTTTGCATTGTTGTATTTCTTGATGTTCATGAAATTATCATCCATTGTTTCATTGGATTTATTATAAACGTTTGTATTGCTGCTTCATACCTCATAAAAGTGTATATCTATGACAGCTATATTGTTCGTTGGTACAATATTTGAGTTTTTGTACAGGTCTGGTGCTGGTTTTGATCACTGTCTTTCTTCTGCACAGTAATACACAGCTGTGTCTTCAGTCTGCAGGCTGCTCCTTTGCAAAGACACTGTGCTGCTGGATGTGTCTCTAGAGATGGTGAACTTGCTCTTTAAAGTGTCTCTGTGGCCAGTGAACTTGTTCTTTAGAGACGTTTTATGACAAGTAGTTCCATCAACACTAATCTCTCCAATGCACTCCTGGCCTTTCCCTGCAAACTGCTGTGTCCAGTGTGTTCAATAACTCTGATCAGTTAGAGAATACCCAGAGAACTTACAGGAGATGGTCAGACAAAGTCCTGGTTTTACAACCGTAGAACCCAGCTGACTAAGTTCAGTATTACAGTAAACAGTGAAAGACAAAATGTGTAAATCCATCATTTTAAAACAATTCTGCCATATATGCACATATTTCATGAATAGTACTCAATACTTGTATCTTGTTGACATGAGAACATTTGCAGTCAGATCTCCACCAAACCGCAGGCTCAGTGTTTCGCTACACTTTGTGGAGTTTTTGTCCAGGTTTCCCCTCTCCATCACACACTGTAGCTGTCATGCACAGTAATACACAGCTGTGCCCTCAGCCTTCAACTGATCTATCTGGCAGTAGGTTGTCTCAAGGGAAACATCTTCAGACACAGTAAACACAAATACACTGAAAGAGAGAGAGCGTTGTGTTGTGCTGTATGTCTCTCACTCACAGTGCAGACACAGCAGCAGAAGGGCAAAGCGCAGGGCAGTGTCTGGGGACTCCATATTGAGGGGGAGAATGTGAGGGCCCGTTTGACTGGACCTCTGTTCTTAAAGGAGCTGGAGCTGGGAGGATGTTTGCATGGCCCAACCCAGAGGGGAGGAGCTGAGAGGAGGTGTGTTTTTACCCCTCTGTCTCCTCCTCCTGCTGCTCTGACACTGCTGGCAGATGTTGCTTTGTTTCTCCCTGATAAAGGATCAGCTCTGCCCCCTGCTGTCCCTTTACAGAATTGTCATGATAAAGTCCAGGCTGCCTAGGCATGCATATTTGCAATATGTGCATATTTGAAATAAATATATGAAGCATTTTTGACAGCGTAAGGAACTCTTTTCTGAAAGAAATAAATCTCTAAATGCTATGAGGACAAATTATTTCATTACTAACAACAAATGAATTAAATTGATTGGTAGTATCATGAATTACCATCCCTATCCTCCGCTGGCATGCATTTCACTTTAAGCCATCATAACCAGTGTGACTGAATATGACAAAGCTATAACACACAGAGGAGCATCTTCAGTGTTAAAGACCCTCGGACAAGATTAGATAGGTCAAAGCAGTCAGTTGTTAGAACCATCTATGTTGAGATGAAAAAAGTCACTGTACCAGTGACTTAAATGAGAGTGAGAAGAAAATAGCATTCACAAATGTGTGTTGGCACAAAATGTACAAAATAATCATCCAGAATAAAGGAAATGATATTCAAGAGCACACAATACCACATAATGTTCTCTTTCCCACAGCCATCGACGATTTTCCAGGAACAAAATGATTTCACCTGTGTAAATGATAAATACTTCTTGAAGGTTGTACAACCTTAAATGAATGTGCAGCAGGATAAATGCTGTGTCTGGCCATAGTCACACAGCAGCATGTAGAGAGAGTGTGCAGCACAGTCATGGTTCAGTGACTCAGTGTGAGATGTGCTTCAACAGTTTTTGTATGGCGCTGCAGCCTCTTCTTTCACTGTGTTATCTCTGACACAGTAATACACTGCAGTGTCTTCAGCTCTCAGACTGTTCATCTGTAAATACACCTGGCTTTTGCTGTTGTCTTTGGAGATGGTGAACCTTCCCTGAACAGACTGGGCATACCATGTGCTGCTTCCACTACTATAGTCATAAGTGGCCACCCACTCCAACCCTTTCCCAGGAGCCTGTCTGACCCAGCTCATGTAGTAGTCGCTGAATGTGAACCCAGAGCCTGTACAGGTCAGTTTATGGGATTCTCCAGGCTTCTTAGCTGCTGGTTCAGACTCAGTCAGTGTCTCACTCTGAACACCTGTCAAAAGAATGAAAATAAATTTGAACCACTGAATTCAAAAGTCCATTCAATTAAAATGAAACCGTAACAATATTCACCTGTTAAGGATAGTGCCAGTAGAAATAATCCAGTTATTAAAGTCATTATTGGATGCATTAGTTGCGATCTCTGATGAGTCTTCAGTGAAGGCAGTCAGCAGTCTCTCCTCCCTCAGTGCTGAGAGATAAATGCAGAAGGAAGAGCTCAGAGTTTGCATCAGCTCCTCCTTATTGGGAGGGCAGATTACACAGGGCTTAAAAACAGGATTCTGCGGGAGGGAGGAGTTCATATGAAATTACAGCCAGCAATCCCACCATCCATCCTCACTGATGTGGAGCCATACACTGACATTATGAGCATGTAGAGATTGTGTCTTGTGTCCTTAACTGGTCTTTTAATGAGCAGGTACAACATGATTCACACACACTTTTGAATAAGAGTGGATTCATTGATAATGATGATGATGCTGATGGTGATAATGATGATAATGATGATGATGATGATGATTACAATAAATTGGCTTACTTAAGTTCACATATATTTCATTGTGAATTAATTCTGCTCATGTGCCTTAAAGTATGCATGCAAATTACATTTGTGTGAGACTTGGTCTGTGCCAGGTTAAAGTTCTGCAACTGTCAGAGATAACAGGGACTGTTCTGATATGCATTCAGAATGTACTACATAAGGAAAAGGCATAAGATGATGTGTAATACTATAAAATTAGATATAAATTCTCCGTCTGTTGACAGGAGACTCTGGCAGAATTGACTGCAGAGGGGTTTTTGTCAGGGCTGTAGATTCACTTCCCCCACACTACTGTGAATTTGTTTGCAACTGTCTGGAACATTAATTTTGTGGTGTATGGAAATCTGTCGGATGTAGATGAGTATCAAGACGCATGAAAGATGGTGGACCCTGATACATTTACGAATGATAATTGCAAAGAGGGGGTTCATCTTCTACTGATATTGTGTCAGATGAGATGAAGAAATTGTTAATGTGCTTCACCAAACCTGACCCATAAATCATAATGGTCCAGAACAAGCCTAGGGGTTGAGACCTAATCATGAATCATGTTGTTACTGAGGCCATCTAGTGGTGCAAGTGTGTGACAAATTTCTTAGCATATGAACATACAGTATGCATCTCATTAATTGAACTGAATGCAGAATATTTCATAATTAGGTGTGAAAATAATGTGTGTAGTTTGTTTGAAGGTTCAACATATGACATGTAAACCAAAAACAGTTTGACTCATGCCATTGATATTGACAGTTTCACCTTTTATTTCTGCAACCCACCTGGAGTTCTTGAAATTATCCTGAGAGGGATATGTTTCTCCATGGGTTTCTACACATAGGGATATGTTTGGAAACCCGCTCAGTGATCCAGACCTGCATTAAAATAAACTCCAGAGAACTCATTCCTGTTATCTCCCCCATCTTTAGACAGGAGATCTGATCTGCAGCCAATGGTTTCTCGTACTGTATGAGATGCAGACCAGGTGCAGACTGCTGGGCTGCTGGGGAGGGAGGAGACTGTGAGGGGAGGGAGGACAACATGCAGCCCCTCCCCTGGGGAGTGGCCCAAACTACAGCCAGCCAAAACAGCTCCCTGTCAAACCATTTCCTTACAGTTTCCTCTTTTTTCTGTTCTCTAAATATTAAATTTTGATTTGTAATGTTTGCAAGTTTTCAGGTAAACCTGACTAAATAAAGAATAGATTCAAGAAAACAGACTTCTTAATATTGGGATTGCATATTTTGTTATTGACTTAAAGTGTTTTGATTAATTTATTTCAGCACGCATTGATGCCATAGTTTTATGTATGATTTCTTTTCCACAATGTGTTAATTTAATTTATTTCATTTATTTATTTAATTTGAATGAAGTAAAAATGCATATCTTGTTCATAACACAGGTGCATCCTGTTTTTGAATGTCATGCAACGATGATCTTGAAGAAAATGTGACTTGTGTAGGAATGCCCACACACATAGCTAACACTGCTGTCACCATTCCAGTGATAAGCATCTATATCATTAATCTACATCATTATTTTCAACAATATCCTTCCATAGTGAGAGTAGAGAAACATAGGTAACTTTTACTTTACCTCACAAGAGTTTAGAGATAGCAGGTATAAATAATTTATTGCATTTTATCTATTAGCATTAAATTAGGTTAAATTTGTGATATGAATTAAAATATCACCGGAACATTCAGAAAGACAATAACATTGTTAATGTAAAATATGTTTTTTTCAACAATTATTGTGTGAATGTTTGGATTTTGTCATTTTTACCACCTCAGTTGATTATTTCATATATGGTATTCATCATTTCAGTGCTCTAACTTTTTTAACTAAAATAATTTTTTTCCAGCATCAGACCAGCTGCTGTGTGAAAACAGAAACTTCCTGTCACATGTAAGCAGGGATAAGGGGAGGCAGCAGTGTGAGGGACAGCCCATTTTCTATTTCCTGCCAAATGCTTGTGAAACCCTGGAGGGCAGAGTGATGTGAAATTGACTGAGAGCCCCTGGTGCTGAGCTGCTGCTCACTAATCACTAATAACTGGGAATGCATTCAAATGGACAATAAATCTCTGGCATATCTTAATTCTACAATTCTTGCACTTTAACATACATACACTCTCACACACGTTTGCTCAATATGTGTAACTGATCAGTCCTGATTCTGAATGGTAAACTAGTTATAACCATGAGCACTGTTACTATTTAGATACCTTGCTGCTGAAATGCATCTCATGTTCACATTGTGTGGCATACTGAGCTGTCATTATCTGTGTGACTGATCCTCAGACGACACTAGTTGAGATAACAGCACAGTACTCTGCATTAAGCCAGAGTGACACGACTCGGGCAGGGACTCAGTCGCAGACCAAAGAATGCCTGCAGGCAGAAATCGTCACCGTAGAAACAGGCAGGGGTCAAAAACCAGAAAGGCAGTCCGAAGGGCTAAATCCAGAAGGCGGGTAATGGGGCAGGCAGGGTCAGACAACGGGCAGGCAGAGGTACAGGCAACGGGGCAGAAACGGCAGGCAAAAGACAGGTCAGAAACAGGCAGGTCAAAAACGGGAAAAACAATGCGAGAAAAAACACGAGGCAAAATGCAGGAACGAAACGGGCAGAAGCAACCGAGGCGAACTGGCAACAGAACAGGGATGAACAGGGCAGATATAGGGCAGGGCTGATAACGGGAATGGGAAACAGGTGCGCAGGCAGGCAGGTGAAGATAATGAGGGAAACAGGCGGGCGGAGACCGGGCGGGGAGCGGGGCAGGGCAGGAACACAGAGAAACAAAAGCACATGGACAGAAAAAAAACAAAAACACAACGGCTAGCGGGCGGGAGTACTGACACAGAGTGGAGGCTAGTGGAGAATGGAGGCTGGTGGAGGACAATGAATGTGACAAAGCTGCAACACAAGCAGGAGCCGCTTCAGAGTTAAAGACCCTGCAAAAGTTTAAAAATATTCAAGTAGTCATTTCTGGAATCCAGATATGCAAACACAAAAAAACTTAACATAGTGCTGTAGCAGTGAGCTAAATGAAACGGAGCAGACAATAGAATCCAAAAATATATGTCGACAAAAAAATGTATTGAATGATCTAAAATCAGGTAAATGATATTCAAAAATACACAAGGCCACATTAGGCTCTCTTTCCCACAGCCATCGTATGTTTGCCAGGGATATTAAAATGAGTTTCACCTTCGTAAATGATAAATACTTCCTGAATGTTATATGAGGTTAAATGAATGTGCAGCAGGATAAACACTGTCTTTGGCCATGACAACATAGGGGAATGTAGAGAGAGTGTGCAGCACAGTCATGGTTCAGTGACCCTCAGTGTGAGATGCGCTTCAACAGTTTTTGTACGGCGCTGCAGTCTCTTCTATCACTGTGAGTCTCTGGCACAGTAATACACTGCAGTGTCTTCAGCTCTCAGCCTGTTCATCTGTAAATACACTTGGCTTCTGCCGTTGTCTCTGGAGATGGTGAATCTTCCCTTCACAGACTGGGCATAATATGTGCTGCTACCACTAGGATAAATCAAGGCCAACCACTCCAGCCCCTTCCCAGGAGCCTGTCTGATCCAGTACATGCTGTAGCTGCTGAATGTGAACCCAGAGCCTGTACAGGTCAGTTTATGGGATTCTCCAGGCTTCTTAACTGCCGGGTCAGACTCTGTCAGAACAATTTCTGACTGCACACCTGGGAAAGAAATGAACAGCAAAAATGCATTTCAAAGAAGCCTTATATCAATCATTACATCATAGAACAGATTCAGATAAATTAGAGGAGCACACAAGATGACAGAGACAGAGACCTGAGAGAGTCAGTGCTGTGAGGGTGAGCAGAGCTGCTGGGAGCTTCATGACTGCAGAAGAGAAGGAGAAGCACTGAGTCAAAGTGCACACTGAGTCCCACTGACTGCTGCTGCAGCTCTCACACTGACACTGGCTCCATTAAAAGCTGGGGGAGGTTTGCATTGGCCCCTCCTCTGGGGGAGGGGAGGTCATAGTCAGTAATAATACATAACACAGACACACAGTGGAAGCTGGTGGCCCCTCCTCTTTCACTGAACTGTATTCTGATATAGTTTTCAACTTCACCAATAAAACCCCTGCAGCACAGACCCGGGATCTAGTAGTGAAAATGAACAGCGCTGGATTCACAGCTATAAGGTACATTAAAAGTGGCAATCTGCTATGAGACACCGTGTCAAACACGATCTGTCTAGTTACAGTGTTTCAATGTGTTTCTCACTTATTATTGACTCATGAAACAGTATTCAAATAAAAAAAATGTTCTGGTTAAAGTTCACTAAGGTTATACACTTCAGCACATGTCATATATAAGTTTTAATTTCATAATTGAATTTATTTCCTGGGCTCTATATTTCACTGCTATGAGGGAGAAATGAGCTCAATGTCTTCATGAGTTTGTGGAGTTTCTCTCTGGGTTTCCTTTCTCTGTCACACACTGTCCAGCCTGCCTGTACTGTCCCATTCTGAATCTGCCAACATGTGGCAAACAATAAAGCATTTTTGAAAGTGTGTGGAGCTCTTTTCTGGAAAAAAAGTTATGACTACATGAATTTTGAAATAAATAATGCTAAATGAAAAAATACAAAAACTGGTCTTTGGTTTAAATTAAACGGAATTTTTAATTTTTTCAATGTCTGATCTGTTCTAGTTATGAATGGAGCAGCTCTCCTATCCATTGTTACCAGTATTTATTTGCAGCCTTCGTCTGCTGATGATAAGCATTTCACTTTCAGTTATCACTAACATTATGGCTGGTGCTCAGATGACAGTAGGTGAGATAACAGCACAGGTCTCTAAATTCAGCCAGAGTGCAAGCTAGTGAAGGATGGAGGCTGGTGGAGAACATTGAATGATACAAAGCTGTCACAGATAAATCTGTCAGATAAATGGTGTCTCTGGCTGTGGTGACACAGGAGCATGTAGAGAGAGTGTGCAGCACAGTCATGGTTCAACAGTGTGAGATGTGCTTCAACAGTTTTTGTACGGCGCTGCAGTCTCTTCCATCACTGTGAGTCTCTGGCACAGTAATACACTGCAGTGTCTTCAGCTCTCAGGCTGTTCATCTGTAAATACAGCTGGCGTCTGCTGTTGTCTCTGGAGATGGTGAATCTCCCCTTTACCGACTGGGCATACCATGTCCTGCTACCACCAGTATCAATCCTGGCCATCCACTCCAGTGTCTTCCCAGGAGCCTGTGTGATCCAACCCATCCTGTAGCTGCTGAATGTGAACCCAGAGGCTGTACAGGTCAGTTTATGGGATTCTCCAGGTTTCTTAACTGCTGGTTCAGACTCAGTCAGTGTCTGACTCTGAATACCTGTCAAAAGAAAGAAAATAAATTAAGACTTTTAAAGTCATATGCCCTTTGAATTACAATGAAACACTGAAAATATTCACCTGTCAAGCATACTGCCATTAGAAAGAGCCCAGTTATTAAAGTCATTATTGGATGCAATAATTGCGAATAATTTTGACAATCTGGTGATTCTTCAGTCAAGGCAGTCAGCAGTCTCTCCTCCCTCAGTGCTGAGAGATAAATACAGAAGGAAGAGCTCAGAGTTTGCATCAGCTCCTCCTTATTGGGAGGGCAGATTACACAGGGCTTAAACAGAGGAGGGAGGAGTTCATATGAAATTACAGCCAACAATCCCACCATCCATCCTCACTGATGTGGAGCCAGAGACTGATAATATGGGAAAATACCTCCAATAGACTCCTATTGATGTCAGTGGGGTTATTGAAGTAGTCACAGTTCAGAAAGTTCTATTTGCTAAATTGTTCACTCAGCAATCAGCACATCATTATATATGAAATAATTGTTCAATACTGTAAATGTGGTTTGTGGCTGTCTTTTTAAAAATAAATTCTGATTTCATGTGTCAATCATCAACTCTTTTCATTCTCCCATATTGACCATATAATCAACAAACATGAAAATGTCAAAAAGGACACAGCTATTTGAAGTGAGATATTATTGCAATGTTCCTGTAGTGGGGGGAGCACAGGGAAGGGGTTTCAATAATGCCAAACTCCACAAACACAAAGAGCTGAGTGTGTGCAGTGATAAAAATACACTTGCTTAATGTAAAGTAAAATATGCTGATGTAATGTAGACCTCAGGGATACAATCATAGTTCACAGACACAGGCCATTTACAAACACAGAGTCCAGCTCTACCAATTTTGTTCTACAAACCAGGATAAAATATAGAAATATATCACGTTTGACATAAAACCTTTCAGATATTCTCCCATCTGAGGGAGAAGTCTTATTAGAAAAACAACAATTCCATTGTGTGTGTCTATGTATGTGTGTGGTGGGGGGGTTTGTTTTTTGCTGGTATTCAAGGATATTATGAATTTGTGTTTTAGGGACTATTGTGTCATAGTATATTTGGCTTTTGTCAGATTTCATAAGTTAACTTGAGGTACGGGTAGAATAACGTTATGCTCATACTCACTGGTCTGGGACTTTTGTTTGCCCAGTCTGACACTGTTGCTCATTTAAATTGGATGGATACACTTATGTTGTATTGTGATGTAGGTCACTCTGGATAAGAGCGTCTGCTAAATGCATATAATGTAAATGTAATGTAATGTAAATGCTCTCCTTGGCAGAAAGAGAAGTGTTTCAGCTTGGCATCATAATCTTGATTCTTGATTCTTGATTCATTTCATCTTGGTGCCACTACTGCACATTTTCTTCAATGTTATATTAACACATCCTCAGATAATAATTAACACAAACAGAGACTCCAGTGTGATGGTTTGCAATAATAGTAATACATATGAGGGCAAAAAGGCCTATTTCAGACACTCTTGGGAATTAATTCTGTGACCTTGACACAGTCTTGTCATTTAATACTTTTGGTGTGCATTCATTCCAAATGTTCTGAGAGCCTGTGAAGTTGGAATTCATCAAGTGCAAAATTTCTGAATGTCTGATGAAACATTCATGCTGTTATCATACAAACTGCTGACAGTCAGAGCTGCACAATGAAGACAAAATAGTACCCATAAAAACACACAGAAAACATTTTGTGGGGTTTAAGAGAGGTATGTAATGTGCTTCATAGGAACCTGTGCCCTGGAGCCAGTGTGACACTGAGATGTTTTTGTACGGCGTGTCCGCTCACTCGTGTCACTGTGCATATTTTGCACAGTAATACACAGCTGAGTCCTGTGCTGTCAGATAAGACAGTTTCAGATACACCATGCTGTTGGGATTGTCTCTGGTGATCTCTATCCGTCCTTCCACGCTTTTGGCATATGCTGTTTTACTGGCATCATACCAGATAGCCCCTATCAAGTGCAGCGGCTTCCCAGTAGGTTGTCGTATCCAGTGCATGCCATAGCTTCCAAAATTAAACCCTGACCCCTTACAGGAGAGACTGAGAGTTTCCCCAGGCTTTTTCACTACTGAGCTTGATGGAATGGACTCCAGACCTTCACACTTTATACCTAATGCAGCAAGACAGAGAGAAACACTTAAGTATTCAATCTGATGAGACGATTGTCAGTAATAATCATAATAATGTGAAAAGACTGAAGCATTTCAGCCATGAACTCACTAGGAAGGCCCAGCAGGAGCAGGAGAAAGGGGAGTTTATCTGCCATCCTGAAGGTAGTGAGGTGAACTCAGCTCCCATCAGCAGCACCTCCGCATAAGTAGGCATTCTGACCAGTTTGGATTTGCATGAAGGTCTCATGAGTGAAGCAGATCACACATATGGATATATGTGCATAAGTGCTGTCTATTTACAGCAAAACACATAATGAGACGTAATAACGCTTTATTCACTCAGAAGTATTCATTTTACTATTTTACCACAGCTCAAAAGTAAAAGTCATCCAGTCAAGAGAAGCTCCCAGGGTTTGTCTAGAGGGAATTAACAGATTCTACCTTTTCAATGACCAAACTGACTCATTCCACTTTAACCTGAATTAAAGGGTTATTGACATGGTCCCACCTGTTATGCCACTAAAGTTATAATAAGGTCTAATAGTGAAAAATATGCTGGGTTCGAATAGATCTATCAGCACAGCCTTGTATAACGTGACAAACTGATTTTTATATTGTCCTTTCGCCATCTAGTGGAGAATGTGCAAATTTCTTTGCAGTTTAACATATACATCTTATTAATTGAATTAAAATTGTTTCACAATTGAGTGTGAAAATACTGTGTATAGTTTGTTTGAAGGGACAACATGTGACATCATGACTCCTTTTCTTTGTTAAATATGGCATGGATACATTACTGGCATTAGTCATCATCTGTGTGACCTTCATATATACTCCAGTTTGTAAATGTAAATGATGTAAAAGGGGTGGCAGACCTCAACCTCCAATCAGCAGTTATCCTCCAAAAGAGTTTATGCAGTTTAACTCATGTTATTAAGCTGAATATAGATTTACTTTTTATTGCTGTTCACTGCCCACAGATCATGAGATGAACCTGAGAGGTGCCACAAAACTAAGTTTATCTGGCACTGAAGGACACGTTTTCATACAGCCAGTGGAAACCTGCTCAGAGATCCAGACCTGCATAAAAATAAACTCCAGAGAACTCAATCCTGTTCTCTCCCCCATCTTTAGACAGGAGATCTGATCTGCACCCAATGGTTTCTCTTACTGTATGAGATGCAGACCAGGTGCAGACCAGGTATCATCACTACTTAGACACCTTGCTGTTGAAATGCACCTCACATTCAGATTGTCTGGGCCACTGAGCCCTTATTACCAGCATGACTGTTGCACGGAAGATGGTAGGTGAGTTAGAACAGCACTCTACAGTCAGCCAGAATGGAAGCTTATGGAGGGTAGAGTGGAGGACATTGAATGTGAAAAAGTTGTAACACAAGCAGGAGCATTTTAAAGAACCTGTAAAAATTTACATTAGTTTAAGCAGTCAGCTGGGAGAACAAGCTACAAAGACGTTACAGCTGTGTACATGAATAGTACTTCTTGAAGGTTATATGATCTTTAATTAATTAAAAGCAAGATAAATACTGTCTCTGGCTATGGCAACTCAGGAGCATGTAGAGAGAGTGTGCAGTGCAGTCATGGTTCAGTGATCCTCAGTGTGAGATGTGCTTCAACAGTTTTTGTACGGCGTTGCAGCCTCTTCTGTCACTGTGAGTCTCTGGCACAGTAATACACTGCAGTGTCTGCAGCTCTCAGGCTGTTCATCTGTAAATACACCTGGCTTCTGCTGTCGTCTCTGGAGATGGTGAATCTTCCCTTAACAGACTGGGCATAATATGTGCTGCTACCATCATCATCAATCCCGGCCAGCCACTCCAGCCCCTTCCCAGGAGCCTGTCTGATCCAGTGCATGTAGAGGTAGCTGAACATGTCCCCAGATTCTGTACAGGTCAGTTTATGGGATTCTCCAGGCTTCTTAACTGCTGGTTCAGACTCAGTCAGTGTTTGACTCTGAATACCTGTCAAAAGAATAAAATTAAATTTGCACCACCAAATTCAAAACTCTATTCAATTAAAATAAAATGCTAAAAGTAATCACCTGTTAGACATATTGCCACTAGAAGTAGTCCAGTTATTAAAGTCATTTTTGGATGCATTAATTGTGATCTCAGATAAAACCCCAATGAAGGCTCTCTGCAACAGCAGTCCTCCTCCCTCAGTACTGAGATATAAATGCAGAAGGAAGAGCTCAGACTTTGCATCAGCTCCTCCTTATTGGGAGGGCAGATTACACAGGGCTTGAATAGAGGATTCAGGGGGAGGGAGGAGTTCATATGAAATTACAGCCAACAATCCCACCATCCATCCTCACTGATTTGGAGCCAGAGACTGATAATATGAGAGAGTGTCTCCCATAGATTCTCTCTTGTGTCCTTAACTGGTCTTTCAATGAGCAGGTATACCATGATTCACATATATATTTTAATAAAAGTGAAACCTTAGATGATTATGATGATCAAAATGATGATGATGGCTGCAGACTCATATCGTTGCTGTCTGCCAAAAAGGGTATTGTCTTTGAGGCTTTGAAATTTAAAAATTAAGTAAATAGAACATACGACAACAAACAACTTGTGTAACATGGGACATTCCAAAAGAAGTATGTCCTCATATTGACCTGGTATATACAATTTTTATGATTTAGTACATTTCTTCTGAAAGAACTTTTGACTGTTGAGTAACAGTAGCACTGTACATATTGTACATAAGTACACATATATAAATCAGAGGGAGGGAGAGGGAGGGATAGAGGGAGCTTTGGTGTTTAGAGTGAGTTTGTGAGTTTCTGTACAGGTCTGCTGCCGGTTTTCATCACTGTGTCTGTCGTGCACAGTAATACACAGCTGTGTCTTCAGTCTGCAGGCTACTCCCTTGTAATGTCACTGTGCTGCTGGATGTGTCTCTCGAGATGGTGAATTTGCTCTTTAATGAATCTTTGTAGTTAGTGCTTCCACTGCCACAGATCCTTCCAATCCACTCCAGAGCTTTCCCTGCAGGCTGTTGTGTCCAATGTGTACAATATCTGTTATCAGTCAGGGAATACCCAGAGACCTTATAGGAGACAGTCACGGTCTGTCCTGGCTTTACAACCATAGAACATGGCTGGCTGAGTTCAACATTACAGTGGACACCCGAAGAAAAAAAATGTAGAAAAACAGTCCTGCTGAGGAAACATACATGCTTCTTGAGCACCATTAAACCTATTTTACAGTCTTGGTGACAAAATTTTAAAACAATTCTACTAAAGACACATTAATATATCTTGACTAATGCTCAAAGATTTGAGAATGTTTGCTGTCAGATCTCTCCCAAACACAGACACTCACAAGATGCAGCTGCCAGCAGCAGCAGCAGCAGTAGAGATGCAGGGAACATGGTTTGTGTTGAAGCTGAACTGCTGTGAATGTCTGTAATGGACTCTCACTGTGCAGATGCTTAAATGAAGATGCTGACAGAACTGGTTTTGCATACAGCTGAGCTTATTAGCATTTGTCATTGGTGACTGATTGATATAAATGGGAGAAGACAATTGAACCATTTTATTTGATGGAAAAATTATGCAGTAGTGCAGCAGTTTGCAATTTATTGGCAGAAAATTACTTTGAAATTTGTCCTGCTGCTGTTTCAGATTTCAGATTCAGCTTTACTTTATTGTCATTTTATCATGCACTTGCGTGCAATCAAGAATGAAATAACATTTCTCTGATACCAACAGTGTGCATAAGTTAAGAAAGAGAATTAGAACAACATATATCAATATACAATACACGCAGTACAATCAAAGAGTGTACTGTAAATTGTCTTTGAGTCTGTTGTTGTCATTGTTACAGTGTCTAAAGTGTCTAAAGATCTTGCAGTTTGTAATGCAGATTATGTTAAGTCAAGCCTTGCTGGCCATGTTTAATGAGCGTTTACTTCACAATGCCTTTCTTATATGGTTTAGATGTACAAGAATTATAATATTAACATTAACAATACTTTGCATTTCTCTTTAAACTCTTTCCCCTGTCTCTATTTGAAATTGAAAAAGGCAAATTAATATCGAAATTAAAATCATCAGACACGGACCTATTTTGGTTGCATGAGTAATTCATAAACAACAGCCTGCAGCTGGATATCGCTCACTGCAGTAATGTCGTGGCCTTTAGATTTCACTGCTATGAGGAAAAAATGAGCTCAATATCTTGCTGAGTTTGTGGAGTTTTTGTCTGGATTTCCCCTCTCAGTCACACACAACAATACACAGCTGTGTCCTCAGCCGTCAACTGCTGTATCTGGCAATAAGTTGTGTCAAAGGGAAACATCTTCAGACACAGTAAACACAAATATACAGAAAGAGAGAGAGGGTTGTGCTGTGCTGTATGTCTCTCACTCACAGTGCAGACACAGCAGCAGAAGGGCAAAGCGCAGGGCAGTGTCTGGGGACTCCATATTGAGGGGGAGAATGTGAGGGCCTGTTTGACTGGATCTCTGTTCTTAAAGGAGCTGGAGTTGGAAGGATGTTTGCATGGCCCAACCCAGAGGGGAGGAGCTGAGAGGAGGTGTGTTTTTACCCCTCTGTCTCCTCCTCCCACTGCTCTGACACTGCTGGCAGACGTTGCTGTGTTTCTCCCTGGTAAAGGGTCAGCTCTGCCCCCTGCTGTACCTTTACATAATTGTCATGATATAGTCCAGCCCTTTTCTGAAATAAATTGCGCAGTAATGGCCATATGATTTTTTTAATGCTAACACTAAATGAAACAATACATAAAGTTGACAGCACCTGAATTTTTATTTTTTTTCAATGCCTGATCAGTTCTTGTTATGAATGGAGCAGTTCTCCTACTCATTGTTACCATCACTAATTTGCAACTTTAGTCTGCAGATGGCATCCTTTTCACTTTTAGCTCTGAGTGTGACTGGTGCTCAGAAGACAGTAGGTGAGATAACAGCACAGTACTCTACATTCACTCAGAGTGGAGGCGAGTGGATGAATGTGACAAAGCTGCAACAAAAACAGGAGCATGTTCAAAGTTAAAGACGCTGGAAAAGTTTAAATAGGTTTAAGTAGTATTTTCTGAGAAACAGCTATGGAAACATAAAAAATGCAAGAGAGTACTGTAGCAGTGAAGTAAATGAAATAGAGAAGACAACAGAAAACTACTAAATAATGATCTAAAATGAGATAAATGATATTCAAGTATGCAATGCCACATAATGCTCTGTTTCCAACAACCATCCTAGATTTGCCATGGGCATTAAAAGCATGTAGAGAGAGTGTGCAGCACAGTCATGGTTCAGTGACCTTCAGTGTGAAATGTACTTGAACAGTTTTTGTATGGCGCTGCAGTCTCTTCTATCACTGTGTGTCTTTGGCACAGTAATACACTGCAGTGTCTTCAGCTTTCAGGCCATTCATCTGTAAATACAGCTGGCTTCTGCTGTTGTCTCTGGAGATGATGAATCTTCCCTTAACAGACTGAGCATAATATGTGCTGCTACCATCATAATAAATATAAGCCAACCACTCCAGCCCCTTCCCAGGAGCCTGTCTGATCCAGGCCATGTGCGTGCTGCTGAATGTGAACCCAGAGCCTGTACAGGTCAGTTTATGGGATTCTCCAGGCTTCTTAACTGCTGGTTCAGACTCAATCAGAACAATTTCTGACTGCACACCTGGGAAAGAAAGCAATAGGAAAAAAACATTTTAAAGAGACCTTATATCAATCATTACAAATACTGCAGCTTCAGATAAATTAGAGGAGCAGGGAAGATGACAGAGACAGAGACCTGAGAGAGTCAGTGCTGTGAGGGTGAGCAGAGCTGCTGGGAGCTTCATGACTGCAGGAGAGAAGGAGCAGCACTGAGTCAAAGTGCACACTGAGTCCCACTGACTGCTGCTGCAGCTCTCACACTGACATTGGCTCCATTAAAAGCTGGGGGAGGTTTGCATTGGCTCCTCCTCTGGGGGAGGGCACAGTGAGGGTCACTGGAGGTCAGAGTCAGTAATAATACATAATACAGACACACAGTGGAAGCTGGTGGCCCCTCCTCTTTCACTGAGCTGTGTTCTGATGCAGTTTGCACCTTTACCAATGAAAGGCCTGCAGCCACTGAACTGGGATATGGAAGTGAAAATGAACAGCACTGGATTCACAGCCGGGAGACAAAGGATAATCTACTGTCGGACATTGTGCCAAACACAATGTGTATAGTTACTGTGTTTCAGCGTGCCTCTGATTTGTTATTGACTCATGAAATAATTTTCTATTAACCCTTTTGAGTACACGGTCACACCGATGTGATTAGCCCTTTCGCGTGTACAGTCAAACTGGTCCGATTTGAACACTAGATTGGAAAAGTTCTAGCTAACGTTAGCTTCGAGGAAACAGTGTATTAAAGTCACAAAGTATAACAAATGTCGGGGTGAAAAGTATGAGAAGCTTAATAACGCAAATGAAAACATAACGACCCATGTAACGTAACACGCGCGCTACATAACATAAAATAAGTCACATAAGTTTTGTCTTTCATGAAAAGAAACTCCAGAGAACTCAATCCTGTTCTCTCCCCCATCGTTAGGCAGGAGATGTGATCTGCAGCCAATGGTTTCTCGTACTGTATGAGATGCAGACCAGGTGCAGACTGCTGGGCTGCTGGGGAGGGAGGAGACTGTGAGGGGAGGGAGGACAACATGCAGTCCCTCCCTTGGGGAGTGGCCCAAACTACAGCCAGCCAAAACAGCTCCCTGTCACACTGTTTCTTCTCTGTTTCTTCTTTTTATTGTTCTCTAAATATTATATTCTCATTTGTACTGCTCTTCATTTGCATTCAGCTGGCTAATGACTCATTTTTTGGGTTGTTTTTGGAGTATTAATTTAGTTATTTACATGAAAACATCTGTGTTTTCTTTTTGTTTCTTTACTCCGCTTTGTGTAATGTTAAACTATATAATTGTACAGCATATAATTCATAATTTAAAAGATGTTCTTTTAAACAATTGTTGTGTGAATGTTTGGATTGTGTCATTTTTACCCTCTCAGTTGGTTATTTCATATACGGTATTCATCTTTTCAGTGCTCTAACTTTTTGAACTGAAATGATGTTTTTCCAGCACCAGACGAGCTGCTGTGTGAAAACAGAAACTTCCTGTCACATGTGAGCGGGGATAAGGGGAGGCAGCAGTGTGAGGGACAGCCCATTTTCTATTTCCTGCCAAATGCTTGTGAAACCCTGGAGGGCAGAGAATGACTGAGAGGCCCTGGTGCTGAGCTGCTGCTTAGCTGCAATCACTAATAACTGGGAATTCATTCAAATGGCCAATAAATCTCTGGTATATCTTAAACCTACAATTCTTGCACCATAACAAACATACAACCTCACATATGTTTGTTCAACATCTGTGTGTTGAGGGAAGAGTTTCACCTTTTGAAACATACAACAGAAAAATGTGTAACTGATCAGTCTTGATTCTGAATGCAAAACTAGTTATGACCATGAGCACCATTACTATTTAGATACCTTGCTGCTGAAAGGCATTTCATGTTCACATTGTGTCGCATACTGAGCTGTCATTATTAATGTGACTGGTGCCCAGAAGACAGTAGGTGAGATAACAGTACAGTACTCTACATTCAGCCAGAGTGGAGGCTAGTGGAGGATGGAGGCTGGTGGAGGACAGTGAATGTGACAAAGCTGCAACACAAACAGGAGCCGCTTCAGAGTTAAAGACCATGCAAAAGTTTAAACATATTCAAGTACTAATTTCTGGAAACCAGATATGCAAACACAAAAAAACTTAAAATAGCGCTGTAGCAGTGAGCTAAATGAAATGGACTAGACAATAGAATCCAAAAATATATGTTCACAAAAAAATGTATTTAATGATCCAAAATCAGGTAAATGATATTCAAAAATACACAAGGCCACATTAGGCTCTTTTTCCCACAGCCATCGTATGTTTGCCAGGGATATTAAAATGAGTTTCACCTGTGTAAATGATAAATACTTCCTGAATGTTATATGAGGTTAAATAAATGTGCAGCAGGATAAACACTGACTTTGGCCCTGTCAACACAGGAGCATGTAGAGAGAGTGTGCAGCACAGTCATGCTTCAGTGACCCTCAGTGTGAGATGTGCTTGAAAGGTTTTTGTACGACGCTGCAGTCTCTTCTATCACTGTGAGTCTTTGGCACAGTAATACACTGCAGTGTCTTCAGCTTTCAGGCTGTTCATCTGTAAATACAGCTGGCTTCTGCTGTCGTCTCTGGAGATAGTGAATCTTCCCTTAACAGACTGGGCATAATATGTGGTGCTACCACCAGTATAAATATAAGCCAACCACTCCAGCCCCTTCCCAGGAGCCTGTCTGATCCAGCCCATGTATGCGCTGCTGAATGTGAACCCAGAGCCTGTACAGGTCAGTTTATGGGATTCTCCAGGCTTCTTAACTGCTGGTTCAGACTCAGTCAAAACAATTTCTGACTGCGCACCTGGGAAAGAAAGCAATAGGAAAAAATCATTTCAAAGAGGCCTTTTATCAATCATTACACATAGCACAGCTTCAGATAAATTAGAGGAGCACAGAAGATGACAGAGACAGAGACCTGAGAGAGTCAGTGCTGTGAGGGTGAGCAGAGCTGCTGGGAGCTTCATGACTGCAGGAGAGAAGGAGCAGCACTGAGTCAAAGTGCACACTGAGTCCCACTGACTGCTGCTGCAGCTCTCACACTGACACTGGCTCCATTAAAAGCTGGGGGAGGTTTGCATTGGCCCCTCCTCTGGGGGAGGGCACAGTGACGGTCACTGGAGGTCAGAGTCAGTAATAATACATAACACAGACACACAATGGAAGCTGATGGCCCCTCCTCTTTCACTGAGCTGTATTCTGATACAGTTTGTATCTTTACCAATGAAAGGCTGCAAAACCACTGAACTAGGATCTAGAAGTCAAAACAGAAGCAGCACTGGATTCACATCCATTAGTCACATAAACTTGATAATCCATCGTAAGACACTGTGCCAGGCACAATCTCCATGCACAGTTGTTTCTCTCCAATTATTGGCTGCCAGAGCAATATTCACAGCATTAAATTCTCGGCTTTAGCATTGACATTCTTTTGATGGTTTGGAACCTTGAGTGTTTGAAACAAAAAACAGTCCTAATAACCTTATGAAAAGGAGTGGCAAGCCTCTCTCCCTGAGCTGTTTCATAGACAAGTCTATAACAGAGCCATATGAATTCTCTCTGTTAGTGATCCGCATCTACAGCACACATTTTAATTATGGCCAACATGCTCTTGCTGCAGAATCCCAGCACCAGACTGAATCATTCATTTATACGCACTTCATGTTTTTATTCGAGTTCAGCAGTTGGGAGTCTTTACTTTGGTCTCCCCTGGCTTCATTATATCACCTACATACAGCACACACCAGCAGGGCAGCACAGTTTTGCTAATGGAAGGAAGTGTGTATAGGTTCAATGATAATGGGAGCTACCTTTTAAAGGACATGAATATGCTTTAACTCCCAAAGAGAGCAATCAAGAATTTTTTCTGTTGAGTCATCAGAGAGCTACACAGTACCATAGATTGTGATTGTCCAGCACACATCAGTCGTGTGAGAGGTGGTGGTGGAATCTTTTAAGGAACCTTCTTTCTGCTAACCTGGAAATCTGGAAAGTGTGGTAGGATAAATGCTGCCTCTGGCCATGGTTACACAGGAATATGTAGAGAGAGTGTGTAGCACGGTCACGGTTCAGTGACACTCAGTGTGAGATGCGCTTGAACAGTTTTTGTACGGCGCTGCAGTCTCTTCTATCACTGTGAGCCTCCAGAACAGTAATACACTGCAGTGTCTTCAGCTTTCAGGCTGTTCATCTGTAAATACACCTGGCTTTTGCAGTTGTCTCTGGAGATGGTGAATCTTCCCTTCACAGACTCGGCGTAAGATTTCTCACTACCATCATATTTAATCCTTGCCACCCACTCCATCCCCTTCCCAGGAGCCTGTCTGACCCAGTGCATCCAGTAGCTGCTGAATGTGAACCCAGAGGCTGTACAGGTCAGTTTATGGGATTCTCCACGCTTCTTAACTGCTGGTTCAGACTCAGTCAGAACAATTTCTGACTGCACACCTGGGAAAGAAATGAACAGCAAAAATGCATTTCAAAGAGGCCTTATACCAATCATTACACATAGCACAGCTTCAGATAAATTAGAGGAGCACAGAAGATGAGAGAGACAGAGACCTGAGAGAGTCAGTGCTGTGAGGGTGAGCAGAGCTGCTGGGAGCTTCATGACTGCAGGAGAGAAGGAGCAGCACTGAGTCAAAGTGCACACTGAGTCCCACTGACTGCTGCTGCAGCTCTCACACTGACACTGGCTCCATTAAAAGCTGGGGGAGGTTTGCATTGGCCCCTCCTCTGGGGGAGGGCACAGTATGGGTCACTGGAGGTCAGAGTCAGTAATTATACATAACACAGACACACAGTGGAAGCTGGTGGCCCCTCCTCTTTCACTGAGCTGTATTCTGACACAGTTTGCACCTTTACCAATGAAAGGCCTGCAGGCACTGAACTAGAATCTAGTAGTGAAAATCAACAACACTGGATTCACACCCATAAAACACATAAAAAGCGACATCTGCTGTAATACACTGTGCCAAACACAATCCTTATGGGGACTGTGTTTCTTTGTTTCTCACTTATTATTATCACATGAACAATATTCAAGTAATTCATTCTCTGAATCAAGTTCAAGAAGCTGATGTTGAATGCTATTCTTCAACACCCATCATTTATTGATACGCTCTGATTGTACTGTAAGATAAAGTAATTAAGGAAACATTGAGAGATAAAGAAAGTGTCTGGAGCTCTTTTCTGAAATAAATCACTGTGTAATGACTATGTGAATGTTTTTAATTGAGAATACTCCATGAAAAAATAAAGTGGACAGTAAGTCTTTGCTTTAAACTAAACTGAATGTTTCTTTTTTTCAATGCCTGATCTGTTCTAGGTATGAATGGAGCAGTTCTCCTACTGATTGTTACCATCATTACTTTGCAACATTGCAACAGTGATGGCATGAAGTTCACTGTCAGCTATTATTACCAGTGAGACTGGTGCTCAGAAAACAGAAGATAAGATAACAGGACAGTACTCTACATGCAGCCAGAGCTGAGGCTAGTGGAGGATGAAGGCTGGGAGAGTACATTTAATGTGACAAAGCCATAACATAAGCAAGAAGATCTTCAGAGGTGAAGAACTTTTTAATTTTTTAAATTGTTTAAGCAGTCAGGTGTGAGAACTAACAAGAATTACTTTACAGCTGTGAATACTTCTTACATTCTTTTTAATGAATACGCAGCAGGATAAACATTGTCTCTGGCTTCTGTACTCACTAAACCTCAGAGGAGATGGTGGAATCTTACATTTAAAGGACCTTCTTTATTCTTATGTAGATACCTGGAATGGTGCAACAGGAAAAATGCTGTCTCTGATGAAGGGGACACAGGAGCATGTAGAGAGAGTGTTGCAGCACAGTCATGCTTCAGTGACCCTCAGTGTGAGATGTGCTTCAACAGTTTTTGTACGGTGCTGCAGTCTCTTCTATCAATGTGTGGGTCTGGCACAGTAATACACTGCAGTGTCTTCAGGTCTCAGGCTATTCATGTGTAAAAACAGCTGGTTTCTGCCGTTGTCTCTGGAGATGGTGAATCTTCCCTCAACAGACTGGGCATAATATTTGGTGCTACCATCATGATAAATCAAGGCCAGCCACTCCAGCCCTTTTCCAGGAGCCTGTCTGAACCAGTACATGAAGTAGCTGCTGAATGTGAACCCAGAGCCTGTACAGGTCAGTTTATGGGATTCTCCAGGCTTCTTAACTGCTGGTTCAGATTCAGTCAAAACAATTTCTGACTGCACACCTGAAAAACAAATGAATTGCAAAAATGCATTTCAAAGAGGCCTTTTATCAATCATTACACATAGCACAGCTTCAGATAAATTAGAAGAGCACAGAAGAGGACAGAGACAGAGACCTGAGAGAGTCAGTGCTGTGAGGGTGAGCAGAGCTGCTGGGAGCTTCATGACTGCAGGAGAGAAGGAGCAGCACTGAGTCAAAGTGCACACTGAGTCCCACTGACTGCTGCTGCAGCTCTCACACTGACACTGGCTCCATTAAAAGCTGGGGGAGGTTTGCATTGGCCCCTCCTCTGGGGGAGGGCACAGTGAGGGTCACTGGAGGTCAGAGTCAGTAATAATACATAACACAGACACACAGTGGAAGCTGGTGGCCCCTCCTCTATCACTGAGCTGTATTCTGACACAGTTTGCACCTTTACCAATGAAAGGCCTGCTGGCACTGAAATTAGATCTAGTAGAGAAAACAAGAACACCACTGGATTCACAGCCATGAGACAAATAAAAGGGGTAATCTGCTGTGAGACATTGTGCCAAATACAATCTTTATGTGCATTCTGTTTCAGTGTATCTCTCACTTATTATTGACTCATGAAACAATATTAAAGCAATTGAATTTCTGGTCAAGTTCCATGAAGCTGATGTGGTACAGTATACTTCAGCACCCATCATTAATTGATAGTGACGTTCTGATTTCCTTTGAGTTAAAGTAATTTAGGAAAACCTGACACACAAGGAAAGTGTGTGGAGCTCTTTTCTGAAATAAAACACTCAGTAATGACTATGTAAATTTATAAATTAAGAATACTACATGAACAATTAGATAAAGTGGACAGTAAGTCTTTGATTTAAACTAAAAGTGGAAAACTAAGCTGTGACAACCAGATATAAGGATATTGCAGCTGTGCTAATGATTAAAACTCCATGAGGGTTAAATGAATGTGCATCCGGATGAACGCTGTCTCTTGCAACAGTCACACAGGAACACGTAGAGAGAGTGTGCAGCACATTCATGGTTCAGTGACCCTCAGAGTGAGATGTGCTTCAACACTTTTTGTACAGTGCTGCAGTTTCTTCTATCACTGTGTGTCTCTGGCACAGTAATACACTGCAGTGTCTTCAGCTTTCAGGCTGTTCATCTGTAAATACAGCTGGTTTCTGCTGTCGTCTCTGGAGATGGTGAATCTTCCCTTAACAGACTGGGCATAATATGTGTCACTACCATCATCACTAATCTCGGCCACAAACTCCAGTCCCTTCCCAGGAGCCTGTCTGACCCAGTACATGTAGTAGTCGCTGAATGTGAACCCAGAGGCTGTACAGGTCAGTTTATGGGATTCTCCAGGCTTCTTAACTGCTGGTTCAGACTCAGTCAGTGTCTCACTCTGAACACCTGTAAAAAGAAAGCAAATAAATTAGAACTACTAAATTAAAGAGTCCATTCAATTAAAATACATGCTAAAAGTATTCACCTGTTAAACACAGTATGATTAGAAGTAGTCCAGTTGTTACAGTCATTTTTGGATGCAGTAATTGTGATATCAGATAAAACCCCAGTGAAGGCTCTCTGCAACAGCAGTCCTCCTCCCTCAGTGCTGAGAGATAAATGCAGAAGGAAGAGCTCAGAGTTTGCATCAGCTCCTCCTTATTGGGAGGGAAGACTACACAGGGCTTAAATAGAGGATTCAGCGGGAGGGAGGAGTTCATATGATATTACAGTGAGTAATTCCACCATCCATCCTCACTGATGTGGAGACAGAGACTGGTGATATGAGCATGTATAGACTATGTCTTGTGTCCTTAACTGGTCTTTTTATGAGCAGGTACAACATGATTCACACACACTTATTAATGTGAGTGGATTCTTTGATAATGATGATGATGAGGATGATGATGGCAATAAGTTGGCTACTTTTGAGAAGTTACGGCACTGCAGTCTCTTCTATCACTGTGAGTCTCTGGCACAGTAATACACTGTAGTGTCTTCAGCTTTCAGGCTGTTCATCTGTAAATACAGCTGGCTTCTGCTGTTGTCTCTGGAGATGGTGACTCTTCCCTTAACAGACTGGGCATACCATGTGCTGCTACTATCAGTATTAATCCCAGCCACCCACTCCAGTCCCTTCCTGGGAGCCTGTCTGACCCAGTTCATGTAGTTGCTGCTGAATGTGAATCCAGAGCCTGTACAGGTCAGTTTATGGGATTCTCCACGCTTCTTAACTGCTGGTTCAGACTCAGTCAAAACAATTTCTGACTGCACACCTGGGAAAGAAATGAACAGCAAAAATGTATTTCAAAGAGGCCTTATACCAATCATTACACATAGCACAGCTTCAGATAAATTAGAGGAGAGCAGAAGATGAGAGAGACAGAGACCTGAGAGAGTCAGTGCTGTGAGGGTGAGCAGAGCTGCTGGGAGCTTCATGACTGCAGGAGAGAAGGAGCAGCACTGAGTCAAAGTGCACACTGAGTCCCACTGACTGCTGCTGCAGCTCTCACACTGACACTGGCTCCATTAAAAGCTGGGGAGGTTTGCATTGGCCCCTCCTCTGGGGAGGGCACAGTATGGGTCACTGGAGGTCAGAGTCAGTAATTATACATAACACAGACACACAGTGGAAGCTGGTGGCCCCTCCTCTTTCACTGAGCTGTATTCTGACACAGTTTGCACCTTTACCAATGAAAGGCCTGTAGCCACTGAACTTGGGTGTAGGAGTGAAAATGAACAACACTGGATTCACAGCCATGAGTGCTAAATACAATCTTTATGGTCACTGTGTTTCAGTGTATGTCTCATTTATTATTGACTCATGAAACAATATTCAAACAAACGAATCTCTCTTTCAAGTTCATGAAGTGGACGTTGTAAAGTATACTTCAACACCCATCATTTATTGTTACTAACTTTCAGATTGTACTATCAGTTAAAGTCATTTAGAAAAACTTGAGATACAAATAATGTGTGTGTTCTGAATTAAATCACTCAGAAATGACTATATGATTTTTTTTAATGAAGAACATTAAAAAGAAAAGTAGATGAAGTGGACAGTAAGTCATTGTTTTAAACCAAACTGTTTTTTTTTTTGGCCTGATCTGTTCTAGGTATGAATGGAGCATTTCCCCAACCGATTGTTACCATCATTACTTTGCAACGTTGCATCACTGATGGCATGCATTTCACTTTCATCTCTCATTACCAGTGACACTGGCGCTCAGACGACAGTAGGTGAGATAACAGCACAGTACTCTGCATTCAGCCAGAGTGGAGGCTCGTGAAGGATAGAGGCTGGTGGAGGAAAATGAATGTAGCAAAGCTATAACATGAGTAGGAAGATCTTCAGAGATAAAGACCCTTTTAAATTTTCAAACTGCTGAAGCAGTCAGGTGTGAGAACTAGCAAGAACTACTTTACAGCTGTGAATACTTCTTACATTGTTTTCAGAAAAGACAGCGGGATAAACATTGTCTCTGGCTTCAGTATTCACGTAACCTCAGAGGAAATGGTGGAATCTTACATTTAAGGGACCTTCTTTACACTTTTGTGGATATCTGGAATGGTGCAATAGGATAAATGCTGTCTCTGACTAAGGTGACACAGGAGCATGTAGAGAGAGTGTGCAGCACATTCATGGTTCAGTGACCCTCAGTGTGAGATGTGCTTCAACAGTTTTTGTACAGCGCTGCAGCTTCTTCTATCACTGTGTGTCTCTGGCACAGTAATACACTGCAGTGTCTTCAGCTTTCAGGCTGTTCATCTGTAAATACACCTGGCTTCTGTTTGCGTCTGAGGAGATGGTGAATCTTCCCTTTAAAGCCTGAGCATAATTGTCGCTGATACCAACACCAAAAATCCCGGCCACCCACTCCAGCTCCTTCCCAGGAGCCTGTCTGATCCAGTGCATGTCATAGCTACTGAATGTGTACCCAGATGCTGTACAGATCAGTTTATGGGATTCTCCAGGCTTCTTAATTGCTGGTTCAGACCCAGTCAGTGTCTGAATTTGAATACCTGTGAAATGAAAGAAGAAAATTTAGAAAACAATCTTCATATGTCCATTTAATTTAAACACTGAAAATATTTACTTGTCAAGCATACTCCCATTAGACAGAGTCCAGTTATGACAGTCATTATTGGATGCATTAATTGTGATCTCTGATAATTCTTCAGCAAATGTTGCTTTGTTTCTCCCTGATAAAGGATCAGTTCTTGGATCCAGCTATGTGAAAATGAAAAATTTCAAAGGAGCACTATACCAGTGACTTAAATGAAATTGAGTAGAAAATGGCATTCAAACATGAGTGTTGACACAAAAAGTACTAAATAATGATCAAAATTCAAAAGCACACAATACCACATAATGCTCTCTTTCCCACAGCCATTGTCAATTTGCCAGGGACATTAAAATGAGTTTCACCTGTGTAAATAAATACTTCCTGAATGTTATACAGTTTTAAATGAATGTGCAGCAGGATAAACACTGTCTCTGGCTGTGGTGACACAGGAACATGTAGAGAGTGTCTGCAGCACAGTCATGGTTCAGTGACCCTCGGTGTGAGATGTGCTTCAACAGTTTTTGTACAGCATTGCAGTCTCTTCTATCACTGTGTGTCTCTGGCACAGTAATACACTGCAGTGTCTTCAGCTGTCAGGCTGTTCATCTGTAAATACACCTGGCTTCTGCTGTTGTCTCTGGAGATGGTGAATCGTCCCTTAACAGACTGGGCATAATATGTGCTGCTACCACTACTAACCCAGGCCAACCACTCCAGCCCCTTCCCAGGAGCCTGTCTGATCCAGGCCATGTCAGTGTCTGACTCTGAATACCTGTGAAAAGAAGGACAATGAATTTGAACAGCTAAAATGAAAAGTCCATTCAATTAAAATGAAACACTAAAGGTATTCACCTGTTAAACATAGTATCATTAGAAGCAGGTCAGGTATCAGAACCATGGTTGAATGCATTAGTTGTGATCTATGATAACAGGTCGTGAGGGTTCCTTGCAACCACTGTCTGTCCTCCCTCAGTGCACAGAGATAAATGCAGAAGGAAGAGCTCACAGTTTGCATCAGCTCCTCCTTATTGGGAGGGCAGATCACACAAGGGTTAAATAGAGGATTCAGGGCGAGGGAGGAGTTCATATGAAATTACAGTCAGCAATCCCACCATCCATCCTCACTGATGTGGAGTCAGAGACTGATAATAAGAGAAAGCGTCTCCTATAGATTGTGTCTTGTGTCCGTAACTGTTTTTTAAATGAGCAGGTATACCATAATATACATACACTTTTTAATGAGAGTGGATTTATTGATCATATTGGTGATGATGATGATTACAAAAATTTAGCTTACTTTTGAGAAATTCAGCTTTACAAGACAGCTGCTGATAGTTCAGCCGTGCTAGAAACATCTAGGGACAGGCACACGATGATGTGTAATACTATAAAACGCAGACATGACTGCTCCATCTTTTGGCAGAAGAAATTATTAATGTGATTCACCAAATGTGAATCATTAGTCATAATGTTCCAAAACAAGCCTAAGTGTTGAGGACTTATCCCCACAAGAAACAGATAACAAGCAAGACCAGTCCAGAAACAAGTACAGACTGTGGTGGGGTTATATGATGATACCACCTGTCACAGAGATGCAGGGCACTGCACCACAAGACCACATATGCAGGAAAGATACAGGTATAAACAGGAGAACAGCCAGGAGCCAGAGACTTTTTAGAGGGGCAGTGACAGCAGTAAGAGAGCAACAACAGTTGGAGACGAGCACAGAGGAAGAAAAGAACAAGAACAAGAGCTATAGAGAGACAGAGAGAATCAGAGAAAAACATATGGAGAGAAAATGTTTTATCAGTGAGTTTTCAGAGCCCAGGTACAGAGGATATTGACTGAATTACCTGAGGGCTGGAGGAAATTAATCAAGTTGTTACTGAGGCCATCTAGTGGTGCAAGTGTGTGGAAATTTCTTAGCATATGAGCATACAGTATGCATCTCATGAATTGAATTGAATGCAGATTGTTTCAGAATGAGGTGTTAAAATAGTGTGGGCAGTTGGTTTGAAAGTTTAGCATATGACATGCAAACCATACGCAGTTTAACTCACATCATTAATAAAGGCAGTTTCACCTTTTTTTTTGCAACCTGCCCAGAGTTCATGGAACTAACCTGGAAGCTGCCATGAAACAGAGTATATCTGGTACTGAGGGATCTGTTCCTACACATCCAGTGGAAACCTGCTCAGAGATCCAGGCCTGCATTAAAACACACTACAGAGAACTCATTCCTGTTCTCTCCCCCGTCTTTAGACAGGAGATCTGATCTGCAGCCAATGGTTTCTCGTACTGTATGAGATGCAGACCAGGTGCAGACTGCTGGGCTGCTGGGGAGGGAGGAGACTGTGAGGGGAGGGAGGACAACATGCAGCCCCTCCCCTGGGGAGTGGCCCAAACTACAGCCAGCCGAAACAGCTCCCTGTCAAACCGTTTCTTCTCTGTTTCTTCTTTTTACTATTCTCTAAAAATTATATTCTCATTTGTACTGCTCTTCATTTGCATTAAACTGGCAAGTTAATTTCAGTACAGTACTCCACATTCAGCCAGAGTGGAGGCTAGTGGAGGATGGAGGTTGGTGGAGGACATTGAATGTAACACAGCTATAACACCAACAGGAGTATCTTCAGGGTTAAAAACCCTGCAAAACATAAAACTGGTTTAGGTAGTCAGCTGTGAGTACCAGCAACAAGCATATTGGCTCAAGCACAACGCTGTGAACACGATGATTACTCCTTAAAGCTTATACAGGTTTTAATGAATGTGCATCGGGATAAATGCTGTCTCTGGCTGTGGTGACACAGGAGCATGTAGAGAGAGTGTGCAGCACAGTCATGGTTCAGTGACCCTCACTGTGAGATGTGCTTCAACAGTTTTTGTACGGCGCTGCAGTCTCTTCTATCACTGTGACTCTCTGGCACAGTAATACACTGCAGTGTCTTCAGCTTTCAGGCTGTTCATTTGTAAATACAGCTGGCTTCTGCTGTTGTCTCTGGAGATGGTGAATCTTCCCTTCACAGACTGGGCATACCATTGGCTGCTACCACCACTATTAATCAATTCCAGCCACTCCAGCCCCTTCCCAGGAGCCTGTCTGACCCACACCATGGGATAGCTGTTGAATGTGAACCCAGATGCTGTACAGGTCAGTTTATGGGATTCTCCAGGCTTCTTAACTGCTGGTTCAGACTCAGTCAGTGTCTGAGTCCGAGCGCCTGTTTAAAGAAAGACAATCAATTAGAACTACTCATTCAAAAGTCCATTCAGTTGAAAAGAAACCCGAAAAGTATTCACCTCTTAAACATATTGCCAGTACAAGAGACCCAGTTATTAGAATCATTATTGAATGCATTAGTTGTGATCTATGATAACAGATCAATGAGGGTTCCTTGCAACTGCCGTTTGTCCTCCCTCAGTGCTGAGAGATAAATGCAGAGGGAAGAGCTCAGAGTTTGCATCAGCTCCTCCTTATTGGGAGGGCAGATTACACAGGGTTTAAAAACAGGATTCAGGGGGAGTGAGGAGTTCATATAATTATTACAGCCAGCAACCCCACCATCTATCCTCACTGATGTGGAGCCAGATAATGATAATATGAGAAAGTGTCTCCCGTTGATTGATATTGTGTCTTTAACTGGTCTTTAAATGAGCAGGTATACCATGATTGACATACATGTTTTAATGAGAGTGGGTTCTTAGATGATGATGATTGTGATGATGATAATGATAATGATGATGATGGTTGTAATATGCAGGCCTTTATTTTGCAGTGACTGCAAGAATTGTATGACAAACCATTGTCTTCTGTTCTTGCAGTTGTGCAGTGTGGGTGGTATTTATAAATATGACATTTGATATTTGTGTCATTATGGTGACCATTGCATCAAAATAGGTTCAATGACAAGGGCTGTTTGTTATTTCATTAGAGGTGTTTTCCTCTTTTAAAATGTAAAATTATAACGTTGGCCATTAAGATGCTCTGTTATACGTCTCCAGGTACTTGATTTCCTAACATAGAGTGAATATTTTGCCAGAGGCTGTAGATGCTTGTCATTGCTATATAACAAAAAGGGTATTGTCCTTGAGCCTTTTAAAGTAAAAAAAATTTACTAATGGTAAAATAGGACATGTAACCCCCCACCATTAATATGTCCAACCCACTCCAATGCTGATGAATCCAGAATGTGGCATAGTTGGTATCAGGAAATATCCAGAGACCTTACAGGAGATGGTCAGAGGCAGCCCTGGCTTTACAGCAAAATTGTTTAAATTAACTGATGCCAATAATAACAGTATCAGTACCAGTTCCACAGACTCATAGCTTAATTATAGTGTTACTGATTTGAAGGGATAGATTAAATTTTGACATATGATAAAGAATTTAAGTACACACATTACTATGCCAACACCTGGGGAACATCTCTAAAATTATGAAGGAGAATATGTTTCAGGATTTTTTATGGACAAATTTTTTCTATGGAGAAATGTGTCTTGCTGTCATGTAAATTATGATCAGCTACAATTCAGGTTCTCTCCAGTAAACGGTCTTTTTTATTGCAGAAATGTGGTTAGAAGTGGCAGAAACTGCTCAGAGATCCAGACCTGCATTAAAAAAAACTACAGGGGATTCATTCCTGTTCTCTCCCCCATCTTTAGACAGGAGATGTGATCTGCAGCCAATGGTTTCTCGTACTGTATGAGATGCAGACCAGGTGCAGACTGCTGGGCTGCTGGGGAGGGAGGAGACTGTGAGGGGAGGGAGGACAACATGCAGCCCCTCCCCTGGGGAGTGGCCCAAACTACAGCCAGGCAAAACAGCTCCCTGTCAAACCGTTTCTTCTCTGTTTCTTCATTTTACTGTTCTCTATTATATTTTCATTTGTAATGTTCGTCATTTGCATTCAACTGGCAAATTGTTCATTCATCAGGTTGTTGTTTGGGTATTACTTCAGTTACTTACAGGCAAACATCTATGTTTTATTTTTGTTTCTTTATTCCACTTTGTGTAATGTTAAAGTATTTAATTATAAAGGATAAAATTCATAATGTAAAAGATGTTCTTTTAAACAAATGTTGTGTGAATGTTCGGATTGTGTCATTTTTACTAACTGAGTTGATTATTTCTTATTTATTATTTTCTGAAATTCTTATTGCAATTTCAGTGCTCTAACATTTTGAACTGAAATAATGTTTTTCCAGCATCAGACCAACTGATGTGTGAAAACAGGAACTTCCTGTCACATGTGAGCAGGGATAAGGGGAGGCAGCAGTGTGAGGGACAGCACATTTTCTATTTCCTGCCAAATGCTTGTGAAGCCCTGGAGGGCAGAGAATGACTGAGAGACCCTGGTGCTGAGCTGCTGCTTAGCTAAAATCAGTAATAACTGGGAATGCATTCAAATGGCCAATAAATCTCTGGTATATCTTAAACCTACAATTCTTGCACCATAACAAACATACAACCTCACATATGTTTGTTCAACATCTGTGTGTTGAGGGAAGAGTTTCACTTTTTGAAACATACAACAGAAATACGTGTAACTGATTAGTACTGATTCTGAAAGCAAAACTACTTGTAACCATGAGCACCATTACTATTTAGATACCTTGCTGCTGAAAGGCATATCATGTTCACATTGTGTGGCATACTGAGCTGTCATCATTAATGTGACTGCTGCTCAGAAGACAGTACGTGAGATAACAGCACAGTACTCTACATTCAGCCAGAGTGGAGGCTAGTGGAGGATGGAGGCTGGTGGAGGACATTGAATGTAACACAGCTATAACACAAACAGGAGTAAGATCAGGGTTAATGACCCTGCAAAACATAAAACTGGTTGAGGTATTCAGCTGTGAGAACCAGCAACAAGCATATTGGGTCAAGCACAAGGCTGTGAAGATAATGAATACTCCTTTAAAGCTTATACAGGTTTTAATGAATGTGCAGCAGGATAAATGCTGTCTCTGGCTGTGGCGACACAGGAGTGAGTGTGCAGCGCAGTCATGGTTCAGTGACCCTCAGTGTGAGATGTGCTTCAACAGTTTTTGTACGGCACTGCAGCCTCTTCTATCACTGTGTGTCTTTGGCACAGTAATACACTGCAGTGTCTTCAGCTCTCAGGCTGTTCATCTGTAAATACACCTGGCTTCTGCTGTCGTCTACCGAGATTGTGAATCTTCCCTGAACAGACTGGGCATAATATTTGTAGCTACTATAAATCCCAGCCAGCCACTCCAGCCCCTTCCCAGGAGCCTGTCTGATCCAGTGCATGTAGTTGCCACTGACTGAGGTACCAGAGGCTGTACAGGTCAGTTTATGAGATTCTCCAGGCTTCTTAACTGCTGGTTCAGATTCAGTCAGAACAATTTCTGACTGCACACCTGGGAAAGAAATGAAGAGCAAAAATGTATTTCAAAGAGTCCTTATATCAATCATTACGAATAGCACAGCTTCAGATAAATTAGAGGAGCACAGAAGATGAGAGAGACAGAGACCTGAGAGAGTCAGTGCTGTGAGGGTGAGCAGAGCTGCTGGGAGCTTCATGGCTGCAGGAGAGAAGGAGCAGCACTGAGTCAAAGTGCACACTGAGTCCCACTGACTGCTGCTGCAGCTCTCACACTGACACTGGCTCCATTAAAAGCTGGGGGAGGTTTGCATTGGCCCCTCCTCTGGGGGAGGGCACAGTGAGGGTCACTAGAGGTCAGAGTCAGTAATAATACATAACACAGACACACAGTGGAATCTGGTGGCCCCTTCTCTTTCACTGAGCTGTATTCTGACACAGTTTGCACCTTTACCAATTAAAGGCCTGCAAACACTGAACTAGGATTTATAACTTAAAACAAGAACACCATTGGATTCACAGCCATGAGACACATAAAAGGGGTAATCTGCTGTGAGACATTGTGCCAAACACAATCTTTACAGATATTGTGTTTCAGTGTATATCTCACTTATTATTGACTCATGAAACAGTATTCAAACAATTGAATCTCTGCTTCAAGTTCATGAAGCTGATGTTGTACAGTATACTTCAACACCCATCTTTTATTGATACTGACATTCTGATTATGCTGTAAGTTAAATTAATTTAAGAAAACTTGAGACACAAAGAAAGCGTGTGGAGCTCTTTTCTGAAATAAATCACCCAGAAATGTCTACGTGAAATTTTTAATTAAGAAGACTACATGAACAAAAAGATAAAGTGGACAATAAGTCTTTGGTTTAAACTAAACTGAATGTTTATTTTTTTCAATGCCGGATCTGTTCTAGTCAAGAATGGATCATTTGTCCTACCCATTGTTACCATCATTAATTTTCAACTTTGGTCTGCTGCTGGCATGCACTTCACTTTCAGCTATCATTACCTGTGTGACGGGTGCCCAGAAGACAATAGGTGAGAAAACAGCACAGTACTCTACATTCAGCCAGAGTGGAGGCTAGTGGAGGATGGAGGCTGGAGGAGGACATTGAATGTGACAAAGCTGCAACACAAACTGGAGCATCTTCAGAGTTACTGAAATAGTTTGCAAAAGTTTAAACTGTTTTAAGTAGTCAGCTGTGAGAACCAGCTACAAGAACATTGAAGCTGTGCAAATGAGAAATGCTTCTTAAACATTTTCTGGGCTTAAATGAATGTGCATCAGGATAAACGCTGTCTCTTGCAACAGTCACACAGGAGCATGTAGAGAGAGTGTGCAGCACAGTCATGCTTCAGTGACCCTCAGTGTGAGATGTGCTTCAACAGTTTTTGTACGGTGCTGCAGCTTCTTCTATCACTGTGAGAGTCTGGCACAGTAATACACTGCAGTGTCTTCAGCTCTCAGGCTGTTCATCTGTAAATACAGTTGGTTTCTGCTGTTGTCTCTGGAGATGGTGAATCTTCCCTTAACAGCCTCAGCATACCATTGGCCACTGCCATCAGCTCTAATCTCGGCCACCCACTCCATCTCCTTCCCAGGAGCCTGTCTGATCCAGTGCATGTTGTAGCTGCTGAATGTGAACCCAGAGCCTGTACAGGTCAGTTTATGGGATTCTCCAGGCTTCTTAACTGCTGGTTCAGACTCAGTCAGTGTCTGACTCTGAACACCTGTCAAAAGAAAGAAAATAAATTTGAGCTACTAAATTCAAAAGTCCATTTACTTAAAATGAAAAAGTAAAAGCATTCACCTGTTAAACACAGTATCATTGGAAGCAGGCCAGTTATTACAATCATTGTTGAATGCATTAATTACGATCAATGATAAGTGGTCAGTGAGGGTTCCTGGCATCCACTGTTTTTCCTTCCTCAGTGCTTAGAGATAAATGCAGAAGGAAGAGCTCAGACTTTGCATCAGCTCCTCCTAATTGGGAGGGAAGATTACACAGGGTTTAAAAAGAGGATTCAGGGGGAGGGAGGAGTTCATATGAAATTACAGTCAGCAATCCCACCACCCATCCTCACTGATGTGGAGCCAGAGATTGATAATATGAGAAAGTGTCTACCATAGATTGTGTCTTGTGTCATTAACTGGTCATTTAATGAGCAGGTACACCATGAGTCACATTCACTTTTTATTGACAGTTAATACTTTGATGATGATGCTGATCAAAATGGTCTTGATGATGATGGTGTTTATAATAAGTAGGTGTAATTCCCTGCAAAATGAGGAATTGCATGAGATGTCCTTGTCTTCTGTTCTTGCAGTTGTGCAGGGTGGGTGGTATTTCTAAAATGGATATTTGATACACATAATGTTATGGTGAAGGTTGGATTAAGATAAGTTCAGTGACAAGTACTTTAAAATGTGAATTTATCACGTTCTTCATTAACCTGTTTTGTTACAGATCTGCAGGTATTTGGGGATTGATTTTCTAAGATAGAGTAAATACCTTGCCGGGCGCTGCAACCAAAAATGAAGACATTCTAGAGCTCAACATAATCATGGTTTACCCAACCTAATGTTAAGATATATTTTTGTGTTTTAACTATGAATATACTCTTCTTTGCCGCAGTTCACAAGAACAGCTCATCCAGCCAAGAGAAGATCTCAAGGTTTTTCAGTAGGGAATTCACAGATTTTATCTTTTAATCCTACATTCATATTATCTCAAGTAAATGGTCATTCATATGATCAAACCGTTCATGTGATTGATGTTATTATTTTATCAAAAACAGTACATGAAAACAGCTTCTTTAAATACTGAGATAAATTACTTGTATTAGCCCTCACACAATTTTGGATGAGATGTAAAGCTGTTTTTATTTTGGCCTACTGCCATCTAGTGGTGATATATGGGTATGTATATCAATAATTCAGGAAGTTTCAAATCGCTTCAGAATTCAGTGTGAATAATGTGAATAATGTGTGTTGTTTGTTTGATAGTTAAGCATGTGACATGCAAACCACATGCAGTTTAACTCTTGTCATTAAAATAGACAGTTTCAACTTTTATTGCTGTATCCTGCTTAGAGTACATCAGATTAACCTGGGAGGTGCTGTACAGCAGAATGTGTCTGGTGCTGAAGGACAGTGGAAAATTCCTATGAAATTCAGACCTGCATTAAAATAAACTACAGGGGATTCATTCCTGTTCTCTCCCCCATCTTTAGGCAGGAGATCTGATCTGCACCCAATGGTTTCTCGTACTGTATGAGATGCAGACCAGGTGCAGACTGCTGGGCTGCTGGGGAGGGAGGAGACTGTGAGGGGAGGGAGGACAACATGCAGCCCCTCCCCTGGGGAGTGGCCCAAACTACAGCCAGCCAAAACAGCTCCCTGTCAAACTCTTTCTTCCCTGTTTCTTCTTTTTATTATTTTACCATTCCCTAAATATTCTGGTTCGTAATGTTCTTCATTTGCATTCAGCTGGCTAATTGCTCAGTTAGCTAATTGGTTGTTTTTGGGGTATTATTTTAGTAACGTACATAAAAACATTGATGTTTTCTTTTTGTTTTGTTTCTCCACTTTGTGTAATGTTAAATTATACACTTATGAGGCATAAAATTCATAATATAAAAGATATTCTTTTGAACAAATTTTGTGTGAATGTTTGGATTGTGTCATTTTTACCGTCTCAGTTGATTCTTTCATATACGATAATCATCATTGCAGTGCTCTAACTTTTTAACTGAAATAATTTTTTCAGCATCAGACCACCTGATGTGTGAAAACAGGAACTTCCTGTCACATGTGAGCAGGGATAAGGGGAGGCAGCAGTGTGAGGGACAGCCCATTTTCTATTTCCTGCCAAATGCTTGTGAAACCCTGGAGGGCAGAGAATGACTGAGAGGCCCTGGTGCTGAGCTGCTGCTTAGCTGCAATCACTAATAACTGGGAATTCATTCAAATGGCCAATAAATCTCTGGTATATCTTAAACACACAATTCTTGCACTATAACTTAGAAACAATCTCACATATGTTTGTTCAATATCTGTGTGTTGAGGGAAGAGTTTCACTTTTTGAAACATACAACAGAAAAATGTGTAACTGATCAGTCTTGATTCTGAATGCAAAACTAGTTATGACCATGAGCACCATTTCTATTTAGATACCTTGCTGCTGAAATGCATTTCATGTTCACATTGTGTCGCATACTGAGCTGTCATTATTAATGTGACTGGTGCCCAGAAGACAGTAGGTGAGATAACAGTACAGTACTCTACATTCAGCCAGAGTGGAGGCTAGTGGAGGATGGAGGCTGGTGGGAAACACTGAATGGGACAAAGCTGCAACACAAACAGGAGTAAGATCAGAGTTAAAGACCATGCAAAAGTTTAAAAATATTCAAGTAGTCATTTCTGGAAACCAGATATGCAAACATAAAAAATGTAAAATAGCACTGTAGGAGTGAGCTAAATGAAATGGACTAGACAATAGAATCCAAAAATATATGTTGACAAAAAAATGTATTGAATAATCCAAAATCAGGTAAATGATATTCAAAAATACACAAGGCCACATTAGGCTCTTTTTCCCACAGCCATCGTATGTTTGCCAGGGATATTAAAATGAGTTTCACCTGAGTAAATGATAAATACTTCCTGAATGTTATATGAGGTTAAATGAATGTGCAGCAGGATAAACACTGTCTTTGGCCATGGCAACACCGGAGCATGTAGAGAGAGTGGGCAGCACAGTCATGGTTCAGTGACCCTCAGTGTGAGATGTGCTTCAACAGTTTTTGTACGGCGCTGCAGTCTCTTCTATCACTGTGTGTATCTGGCACAGTAATACACTGCAGTGTCTTCAGCTTTCAGGCTGTTCATCTGTAAATACAGCTGGCTTCTGCTGTTGTCTCTGGAGATGGTGAATCTTCCCTTGACAGACTGGGCATAATATGTGCTGCTACCACTAGGATAAATCAAGGCCAACCACTCCAGCCCCTTCCCAGGAGCCTGTCTGATCCAGCCCATGTATGCGCTACTGAATGTGAACCCAGAGACTGTACAGGTCAGTTTATGGGATTCTCCAGGCTTCTTAACTGCTGGTTCAGACTCAATCAATGTCTGACTATGAACACCTGTCAAAAGAAAGAAGAAAATTTAGAAAATTATCTTCATATGTCCATTTAATTGAAAATAAAATGCTGAACATATTTACCTGTCAAGCATACTGCCATTAGACAGAGTCCAGTTATTAAAGTCATTATTGGACACTTTAGTTGCAATCTCTGATAATTCTTCAGTGAAGGCAGTCAGCAGTCTCTCCTCCCTCAGTGCTGAGAGATAAATGCAGAAAGAAGAGCTCAGACTTTGCATCAGCTCCTCCTTATTGGGAGGGCAGATTACACAGGGCTTAAACAGAGGAGTCAGGGGGAGGGAGGAGTTCATATGAAATTACAGTCAGCAATCCCACCATCCAACCTCACTGATCTGGAGCCAGAGACTGATAATATGTGAAAGTGTCCCCTGTAGATTGTGTCTTGTGTCCTCAACTAGTCTTTTAATGAGCAGGTATACCATTATTCAGAAATATTCTTTGATTAGAGTGGATTCTTAGATGATGTTGATGATAATTATAATGATGATTATAGTTACAATAAGTAAGACTATATTTCAACTGATTAAAAATTCATTGAAATCATTGTTTTCTGTTCTTGCAGCTCTACAATTGTGTACATTCTATTATGGTGAAGTTTGGATCAAAATCAGTTCAACAGCAAGTGCTATTTGTTATTTCAATAGAGGTGTTTTCATCCTTTCAAATCATAAATTTTAATATTGTTCATCAACTTGTTCTGTTACAGGTGTCCAGGTATTTGGGAACTGATTTTTAACATTAAGTTAACATTTTGCCAGAGGTATAGACTCTTATCCTTGCTCTTTACTATAAATAGTATTTGAAAGTTAAAAAATAAAATACAGATGGTAAAATCGGACATATGACAATAAACTATTTTTATGACATGGGATGTTGAAAAAGAAATTTGGTTGTAAAACAGCTCTGTCAGTTTGTAGTGGAGTTTATATTAAGCCCTCAAGCCTTACTACCCATTGATTGAGTATTTATGTCATATTGCTGCTCTTGTGTAGTTTAGATTCACTCCATTCAGTGAAACTGGAGGAGGTTATGCTCTGTAGCTCCAATACAGAGAAATCAATTGGCCTGCTGGGTCCCAAGAACGAGGGAGAAGGTAGAATTTTATATTTCAGGAAATGGAAATCTGCAAAATGCAGAAGGATAAATGCCTCTGGCTACGGTGACACAGAAGCATGTAGAGAAAGTGTGCAGCACAGTCATGGTTCAGTGACCCTCAGTGTGAGATGTGACACCTGGCTTCTGCTGTCATCTCTGGAGATGGTGAATCTTCCCTTCAGAGACTGGGAGTAGGAGGTATATGTACTCTCAATGTAAGCAATCCACTCCAGCCCTTTTCCAGGAGCCTGTCTGATCCAGGCCATGTCGTAACCGCTGAATGTGAACCCAGAGGCTGTACAGGTCAGTTTATGGGATTCTCCAGGCTTCTTAACTGCTGGTTCAGATACAGTCAGTGTCTCACTCTGAGCACCTGTTCAAAGAAAGAAAATAAATTAGAACTACTAATTCAAAAGTCCATTCAGTTAAAAGGACCCGAAAAGTATTCACCTATTAAACATAGTGCCACTAGCAGTGACCCAGTTATTAGAATCATTGTTGAATGCATTAGTTATGATCTATGATAACAGTTCAGTGAGGGTTCCTTGTAACCACTGTCTGTCCTCCCTCAGTGCTGAGAGATAAATGCAGAGGGAAGAGCTCAGAGTTTGCATCAGCTCCTCCTTATTGGGAAGGCAGGTTACACAGCGTTTAAACAGAGGAGTCAGTGGGAGGGAGGAGTTCATATGAAATTACAGTCAGCAATCCCACCATCCATCATCACTGATGTGGAGCCAGAGACTGATAATATGAGAAAGTGTCTCCTGTAGATTCTCTCTTGTGTCCTTAACTGGTCATTTAATGAGCAGGTACACCATGAGTCACATGTACTTTTTATTGACAGTTAATACTTTGATGATGATGCTCATCAAAATGGTCATGATGATGATGGTGTTTATAATAAGTAGGTGTAATTTCCTGCAAAATGAGGAATTGCATGAGACGTCCTTGTCTTCTGTTCTTGCAGTTGTGCAGGGTGGGTGGTATTTCTAAAATGGATATTTGATACACTTAATGTTATGGTGAAGGTTGGATTAAGATAAGTTCAGTGACAAGTACTTTAAAATGTGAAATTATTATGTTTTTCATTAATCTATTTTGTTACAGATCTCCAGGTATTTGGGGATTGATTTTCTAACATAGAGTAAATATTTTGCCAGATGCTAACACCAAACATTATGACATACTAGAGCTCAACATAATCATGGTTTACCCAACCTAATGTTAAGATATATTTTTGTGTTTTAACTATGAATATATTCTTCTTTGCCGCAGTTTACAAGCACAGCTCATCCAGCCAAGAGAAGATATGAGAAGATCTCAAGATTTGTCAATAGGGAGTTTACAGATTTTATCTTTTCATCCTACATTCATATTCTCTCACGTAAATGGTCATTCATATGATCAAACCGTTCATGTGATTGGTGTTATTATTTCATCATAAACAGTACATGAAAACAGCTTCTTTAAATACTGGGATAAATTACTTGTATTACTTGTATTAATTCAGGAAATTTCAAATCGCTTCAGAATTGGGTGTGAAAATAATGTGTGTAGTTTGTTTGATAGTTAAGCATGTGACATGCAAACCACATGCAGTTTAACTCTTGTCATTAAAATAGACAGTTTCAACTTTTATTGCTGTATCCTGCTTAGAATACATCAGATTAACCTGAGAAGTGCTATACAGCAGAATGTGTCTGGTGCTGAAGGACAGTGGAAAATTGCTAGGAAATTCAGACCTGCATTAAAATAAACTGCAGAGAACTAATTCCTGTTCTCTCCCCCATCTTTAGACAGGAGATCTGATCTGCACCCAATGGTTTCTGGTACTGTATGAGATGCAGACCAGGTGCAGACTGCTGGGCTGCTGGGGAGGGAGGAGACTGTGAGGGGAGGGAGGACAACATGCAGCCCCTCCCTTGGGGAGTGGCCCAAACTACAGCCAGCCAAAACAGCTCCCTGTCACACTGTTTCTTCTCTGTTTCTTCTTTTTGCTGTTCTCTAAATATTATATTTTGATTTGTAATGTTTGCAAATTTGTACCACAGAGGAGTTCAGAGATGGCCTTTATTAATAATTTATTGCATTTAATGTATTAGCATTAAATTAGATAATATTTGTGAGATGAACAGCAGCGGAACCTTTGGAAAGGGATAAACTTCGTAATGTAAAAGGTTACCGAATGGTAATCGTAATTTCAAAGTTTTAACTTTTGTTACTGAATTTTCTTTTCCAGCTTCAGACCAACTGCTGTGTGAAAACAGGAACTTCCTGTCACATGTGAGCAGGGATAAGGGGAGGCAGCAGTGTGAGGGACAGCCCATTTTCTATTTCCTGCCAAATGCTTGTGAAACCCTGGAGGGCAGAGAATGACTGAGAGACCCTGGTGCTGAGCTGCTGCTTAGCTGCAATCACTAATAACTGGGAATTCATTCAAATGGCCAATAAATCTCTGGTATATCTTAAACACACAATCCTTGTACTCTATCATACACACAATCTCACACACATCTTGCTTAATGTCTGTGTGTGGAGGGGAGATTTTGACCTTTTGAAACAAAAAAACCCCTAACTGATCGGTACTGATTCTGAACAGAAATATTCTCATAAACATAGGCACCATTGCTATTGAGATCCCTGGATGTTGGCATGCACCTCACATTCATATTGTCTGGGCCACTGAGCTGTCAATACCAGTGTGACTGTTGCACAGAAGACGGTAGGTAAGTTAATAGAACAATACTCTGCAGACAGCCAGAAAGGAGGCTTAGGGAGGGTGGAATGGTGGACATTGAATGTGAGAAAGCTGTAACACATGCAGGAGCATCTTATAGAACCTGTAAAAATTTACATTAGTTTAAGTAGTCAGCTGTGGGAACCAGCTAGAAAGACATTACAGCTATGTAAATTAGAAATACTTCTTGAAAGTTACATGGGTTTTAATAAATGTGCAGCAGGATAAGCAGTGTCTCTGACTGTGGCAACACAGGAGCATGTAGAGAGAGAGTGTGCAGCACAGTCATGGTTCAGTGACCCTCAGTGTGAGATGTACTTCAACAGTTTTTGTACGGCGCTGCAGTCTCTTCTATCACTGTGCTCTTCTGGCACAGTAATACACTGCAGTGTCTTCAGCTCTCAGGTTGTTCATCTGTAAATACAGTTGGTTTCTGCTGTTGTCTCTGGAGATGATGAATCTGCCCTGAACAGCCTCAGCATACCATTTGCCACTACTATCAGCTCTAATCTCAGCCACCCAACCACTCCATCCCCTTCCCAGGAGCCTGTCTGATCCAGTCCATGTAGTAGCTGCTGAATGTGAACCCAGAGGCTGTACAGGTCAGTTTATGGGATTCTCCAGGCTTCTTAACTGCTGGTTCAGACTCAGTCAGTGTCTGACTCTGAACACCTGTGAAAAGAAAGAAAATGAAATTGAACTGCTTGATTCAAAAGTCCATTCAATTAAAATAAAATGCAAAAAGTACTCACCTGTTAAACATAGTATCATTAGAAGTACGTCTGTTTTTAACATATTTGAATGCATTAATTATGATATCAGAATAAACCCCAGTGAAGGCTCTCTGCAACAGCAGTCCTCCTCCCTCTGTGCTGAGAGATAAATATAGAAGGAAGAGCTCAGAGTTTGCATCAGCTCCTCCTTATTGGGAGGGCAGATTACACAGGGCTTAAATAGAGGATTCAGGGGGAGGGAGGAGTTCATATGAAATTACAGCCAGCAGTCCCACCATCCATGCTTACTGATGTGGAGCCAGAGACTGATAACATGAGAAAATGTCTTCTGTAGATTGTGTCTTGTGTCCTTAACTGTTTTTTAAATGAGCAGGTATACCATGATGTACATACACTTTTTAATCAGAGTGGATTCATTGATCATATTGATGATGATGATAATGATGATGATGATGATTACAAAAATTTAGCTTACTTTTGACAAGTTCAGCTTTTCAAGACAGCTGCTGATAGTTCAGCCGTGCTAGAAACATCTAGGGAGAGGCACAAGATGATGTGTAATACTATAAAACGCAGACATAACTGCTCCATCTTTTGGCAGAAGAAATTATTAATGTGATTCACCAAATGTGAATCATAAGTCATAATGTTCCAAAATAAGCCTAAGTGTTGAGGCCTTATCCCCATGAGAAACAGATAACAAACAAGACCAGTTCAGCAACAAGTACAGATTGTGGTGGGGTTATGTGATGATACCACCCGTCACAGAGATGCAGGGCACTGCACCACAAGACCACATATGTAGGACAGATACAGGTATAAACAGGAGAACAGGAGCCAGAGAGCTTTACAGAGGGGCACTGACAGCAGTAAGAGAGCAACAACAGCTGGAGACAAGCACAGAGGAAGAAAAGAACAAGAATAACAGCTATAGAGAGACAGAGGGAACCAGAGAAAAACATCTGGAGAGAAAATGTTTTATCAGTGAATTTTCAGAGCCCAGGTATAGAGGATATTGACTGAATTACCTTAGGGCTGAAGGAAATGAATCAAGTTGTTACTGAGACCATCTAGTGGTGCAAGTGTGTGGAAATTTGTTAGCATATGAACATACAGTATGCATCTCATTAATCGAACTGAATTCAAATTGTTTCAGAATTCGGTGTAAAAATAATGTGTGTAGTAATAATGTGTGTTTGAAAGTTCAGCATGTGACATGCAAACCACAAGCAGTTTAACCCTTGTCATTAATATACATAGTTTCACCTTTTTTTCTGCAACCTGCCCAGAGTTCATGGAATTAACCTGAAAGCTGCCATGAAACAGAGTATATCTGGTACTGAGCGATCTGTTCCTACACATCCAGTGGAAACCTGCTCAGAGATCCAGACCTGCATTAAAATACACAACAGAGAACTAATTCCTGTTCTGTCCCCCATCTTTAGACAGGAGGTCTGATCTTCACCCAATGGTTTCTCGTACTGTATGAGATGCAGACCAGGTGCAGGCTGCTGGGGAGGGAGGAGACTGTGAGGGGAGGGAGGACAACATGCAGCCCCTCCCCTGGGGAGTGGCCCAAACTACAGCCAGCCAAAACAGCTCCCTGTCACACAGTTTCTTCTCTATTTCTTCTTTTTATTGTTCACTCAGTAGGCCTATTATATTCTAATTGGTAATTGTTCTTCATTTGCATTCAACTGGCCATTTGCTGATTCTTTCGCTTGTTGTTTGGGTATTTCTTAAATATTTCTCTAACTGCCTAACTGAACACTGCTTTCAACCTTAGGTACCATCACTACTTTGACACCTTGCTGTTGAAATGCACCTCACATTCAGATTGTCTGGGCCACTGAGCTGTTATTACCAGTGTGACTGTTGCAAGGAAAATGGCAGGTGAGTTAGAACAGCACTCTACAGTCAGCCAGAGTGGAAGCTTATGGAGTGTAGAGTGGAGGACATTGAATGTGAAAAAGCTGTAACACAAGCAGGAGCATTTTAAAGAACCTGTAAAAATTTACATTAGTTTAAGCAGTCAGCTGGGAGAACCAGCTACAAGGACATTACAGCTGTGTACATAAATAGTACTTCTTGAAGGTTATATGATCTTTAATTAATTAAAAGCAAAATCAATACTGTCTCTGGCTATGGCAACTCAGGAGCATGTAGAGAGAGTGTGCAGCACAGTCAAGTGTGCTTCAACAGTTTTTGTACGGCACTGCAGTCTCTTCTATCACTGTGAGTCTCTGGCACAGTAATACACTGCAGTGTCTTCAGCATTCAGGCTGTTCATCTGTAAATACAGCTGGCTCCTGCTTTCGTCTGAGGAGATGGTGAATCTTCCCTTTAAAGCCTGGACATACGATTCGCCGATACCATAACCATAAATCCCGGCCACCCACTCCAGCCCCTTCCCCGGAACCTGTCTGATCCAGGCCATGGCATAGCTGCTGAATGTGAACCCAGAGGCTGTACAGGTCAGTTTATGGGATTCTCCAGGCTTCTTAACTGCTGGTTCAGACTCAGTCAAAACAATTTCTGACTGCACACCTGGGAAAGAAATGAACAGCAAAAATGCATTTTCAAGAGGCCTTATATAAATCATTTCAAACAGCACAGATTCAGATAAATTACAGGAGCAGAGAAGATGACAGAGACAGAGACCTGAGAGAGTCAGTGCTGTGAGGGTGAGCAGAGCTGCTGGGAGCTTCATGACTGCAGGAGAGAAGGAGCAGCACTGAGTCAAAGTGCACACTGAGTCCCACTGAGTGCTGCTGCAGCTCTCACACTGACACTGGCTCCATTAAAAGCTGGGGGAGTTTTGCATTGGCCCCTCCTCTGGGGAAGGGCAATGGCAGGCCTGTGGCAACGGAACTTGGATGTAGAAGTGAAAATGAACAGCACTGGATTCACAGCCATGAGATACATAAAAGTGGCAGTCTGCTGTGAGACACTGTGCCGAACACAATCTGTATTGTTACTGTGTTTTAGTGTGTCTCTCACTTATCATTGACTCATGAAAACATAGTTATTGAATTAAATCCTCTGGTTTAAATTTAGTAAGCTTATGTTGTGCAACACACTTCAGCACATATCATTTATTAAGTTTAATTTCATGACTGTGATATAAGTTAATGTCATTTAATTTAATTAATATTTCCAACTAACCCTTTTTCTATAATGTGCTATATGTTACCAATTAAAATGCATTTTAGCCAGTGTTTAATGTGAAAGCATGGACATGAAAATCTATGAAAACATGACAATTTTTAAGGCCACTTTGATATTTTACAAAAGATGTGATTTCATGAGAAATACCGTTCAAAAACAGGCTAAATGTTTGCATTCATGAATGTACTTTGACTTATAACTAGGGATTTTATTGCAACTGCTATAAATGTTTGTATTTCTGTTACTTATAAACCATATTATAAAACATTCTCAAACATAAATGTTTTTTGCTGTATATAATTTGTGATTTCATTGGAATTGCTATAAATGTTTATACTTCTGTTGCTTATAAAAGTGTTATATATAAATATATATAGCATATATATTTATGTTTATATATAAAACATATTATCAAACAAGCAAACTTTCTCAAAAATAAGTGTTTTATGCTGCTACACTCTCTTAACTCAGTGAGATGTTATATTAGAAAAACCTGACAAAAGCAACCAACAAGCCCACTGGTATGAGTCTGTTTATGTGTGTGAGTGTGTGTATGTATGTATGTTCTACTGGGATTCAACATGTGAGTTTTTGTACAGGTCTGCTGCTGGTTTTCATCACTGTGCCTGTCGTGCACAGTAATACACAGCTGTGTCTTCAGTCTGCAGGCTGCTCCCTTGTAATGTCACTGTGCTGCTGGAAGTGTCTCTGGAGATGCTGAACTTGCTTTTTAAAGTGTCTTTGTAGCCAGTGCTTCCACTGCTACAGATCCAACCAATGAACTCCAGGGCCTTCCCTGCAGGCTGTTGTATCCAGTCTGTGCAATAACTGCTATCAGTCAGGGAATACCCAGAGACCTTACAGGAGACAGTCACGGTCTGTCCTGGCTTTACAACCATAGAACCTGGCTGGCTGAGTTCAACATTACAGTGGACACCTGAAGAAAAAAATATAGAAAAACATTATATTAAAATAGTCCTGCCGAGGAAACATACATGCTTCCTGAATGTTGTTAAATCGATTTTTACAATCTTTGTGAGACCATTTTAAAAGAATTTTATGAAAAATTCATTAATAATTCTTGATCAATGCTCCACATTTGACACAAGAGTATTTCCATTCAGGTCTCCCTCAAGTCACAAACACATTAATGTATCTTGACCCATGCTCAAAATGTCGATAGTGTTTGCTGTCAGATCTCCCCCAAACACAGAGACTCACAGGATGCAGCTGCCAGCAGCAGCAGCAGTAGAGATGCAGGGAACATGGTTTGTGTTGAAGCTGAACTGCTGTGAATGTCTGTAATGGACTCTCACTGTGCAGATGCTTAAATGAAGATGCTGAGAGAACTGGTTTTGCATACAGCTGAGCTTGATGGCATTTGTCATTGGTGCCTGATGGATATAAAAATGGGCAAAGACAGGGCAATATAACCATTTAATTTGAGGCAAAAATCATGCAGTAGTGCAGCAATGTGTAATTTATTGCCAGAAAATAACTTTGAAATTTGTCTTGCTGGTGTTGTCACTGTTACCGTGTCTAAAGATCTTGCAGCTTATAATAGAGAATATGTTCACTCAAGTCTTACTGTCCATTTAATGAACATTTACTTCACAATGCTTTCTTATATGGTTTAGATGTACAAGAATTATATTAACAATATTTTGCGTTTCTCTTGGAACTCTTTCCCTTGTCTCAATCAAAATAATTAGAGCACTTGAAATTAAAAAAGGTAAATTAATATCAAAATTAAAATCATCAGACACAGAATAATTATGGTTACATGAGTAATTCAGCCTGCTGCTGGGTGTCACTCACTGAAGTTATTTCCAGGGCTTTATATTTCACTGCAATGAGGGAGAAATGAGCTCAATGTCTTGCTGTGTTTTGTGGAGTGTTTGTCCGGGTTTCCCCTCTTCGTCACACACAATAATACACAGCTGTGTCCTCAGCCTTCAACTGCTCTATCTGGCAATAGGTTGTCTCAAGGGAAACATCTTCAGACACAATAAACACAAATATACAGAAAGAGAGAGAGAGTTGTGCTGTGCTGTATGTCTCTCACTCACAGTGCAGACACAGCAGCAGAAGAGCAAAGTGCAGGGCAGTGTCTGGCGACTCCATATTGAGGGGGAGAATGTGAGGGCCTGTTTGACTGGACCTCTGTTCTTAAAGGAGCTGGAGCTGGGAGGATGTTTACATGGCCCAACCCAGAGGGGAGGAGCTGAGAGGAGGTGTGTTTTTACCCCTCTGTCTCCTCCTCCTGCTGCTCTGACACTGCTGGCAGACGTTGCTTTGTTTCTCCCTGGTAAAGGATCAGTTCTGCCCCCTGCTGTACCTTTACAGAATTGTCACGATCGAGTCCATCCCACCTGGCCTCTCCCAGTCCGAATCTGCATATTTGACATGAAAAATAAAGCATTTTAGCAAGTGTGCAGAGCCTAGTTCTGAAATAAATCAGCCACTAAAGGCTGTAGAGATGCATAATTTCATACTAACGAGAAATTAATTCAATTTGATGAACTGAATGATAAGACATTGATTTAAACGAACTTGTTAATTTTATTTGATGCTTGATCTCTTCTTATTCTGAATGGAGCAGGTCTCCTACTCATTCTTATCAACAATAATTTGCAACTTTAGTCTTGTGATGGCATGTAGTTCACTTTTAGCTATCATTACCTCTGTGACTGGTTCTTAGAGGAAAGTAAATGAGATGACAGCACAGTACTCTACGTTTTGGCAGACTTGAGGTTTGTGGAAGATGGAGGTTAGTGGAAGACATTGAACATGACAAAACTGTCAGGTAAATGGAGGTTCTGGCCGAGGGGCCAAAGGAGCATGTAGAGAGAGAGTGTGCAGCACAGTCATGGTTCAGTGACCCTCAGTGTGAGATGTGCTTCAACAGTTTTTGTACGGCGCTGCAGTCTCTTCTATCACTGTGTGTCTGCAGCACAGTAATACACTGCAGTGTCTTCTGCTCTCAGGCTGTTCATCTGTAAATACACCTCCTTTCTGCTGTTGTCTCTGGAGATGGTGAATCTTCCCTTAACAGACTCGGCATACCATTTGCTGCTGCCATCACCACAAATGGTGGCCACCCATTCCAGCTCTTTCCCAGGAGCCTGTCTGAACCAGAATATGTTGTAGCTGCTGAATGTGTACCAAGAGGCTGTACATGTCAGTTTATGGGATTCTCCAGACTTCTTAATTGCTGCTCCAGACTCTGTCAGTGTCTGAACACCTGTAAAAAGAAAAAAAATTATTTTGGACCACTAAGTACCAAAGTCCATTGTATTAAAAATGAAGCACTATAACTATTCACCTGTTAAGCATATTGTCACTAGAAGAGGTGCAGTTATTAGAATCATTGTTGAATGCATTAGTTGTGATCTATGATTACAGGTCAGTGAGGGTACCTTGTAACCACCATCCGTCTTCCCTCAGTGCTGAGAGATAAATGCAGAAGGAAGAGCTCAGAGTTTGCATTAGCTCCTCCTTATTGGGAGGGCAGATTACACAGGGCTTAAATAGAGGATTCAGGGGGAGGAAGGAGTTCATATGAAATTACAGCCAACAATCCCACCATCCATCCTCACTGATGTGGAGACAGAGACTGGTGATATGAGCATGTATAGACTATGTCTTGTGTCCTTAACTGGTCTTTTAATGAGCAGGTACAACATGATTCACACACACTTATTAATGTGAGTGGATTCTTTGATAATGATGATGATGAGGATGATGATGGCAATAAGTTGGCTACTTTTGAGAAGTTCCGATTTTCAGGCCAACTGCTGATAGTTCAGCCATTCTGGAAACATCCAGGCAGACAGTCTGGCTGTTCCCCTGTACACGTGCCATACAATCCTGGAAGGCTGAGTACACCAACACTGTTAATGAGCTGAAGCAACATAAAATTAGAGTCAACATTCCCCAAATCCTGCGTAGTTGACATAATATGCTGCTCCAAACTATAATGCAACTTTACTTTACAACAGCAATTTTACTGAGCAGATATTTCTGTATTTATCTAATAAATATTCACATTTTTAACTGTTTTCCTAAGGGTGTGGGATGAAGGGGGGGGAAAGGGAATGATTTCTCAGCTTTGTTCAATATTTTGTATTGAGTATCACAGAAATATATCTTGAGGCAATAAATTTATCAAATATGAGGTGTTTTAGTGTATTTTTATAGTCTCTTAAGGTCTCATGAGGGAAGGAGATCACACATATGAATATATAAGTGCATACGCTCTGTCTATTCACAACCGAACAATAAGAGATACTGCAGGTCAACATAATCATGGTTTATCCAACCTAATGTAAATATATAATTTTAATATTGAACATGAATATATTCCTTGTTCACCAGAGTTTTCAAGAAAAGGTCATCCTCTCAAGAATAGTTCCCAGGGTTTGTCAACAGCGAGTTTACAGATTTTATCTATAAACAGTAAATTCGTGTTCTCTAGACAAGTTCTGCATTGTCAATAACTGAACTGTCTTTCTCAGTTTGACTCTGACTTAAACGGTGATTGATATGGCCAATCCCTTTGTGCCATTGTCAGTATTACTGGGTAATATGCAGTACATGAAAACAGTTTCTTTTAATACTGGGTTAAAATACTTGATAATGATGCATGTGTGTGGTAGATTTCTTAGCATATTAACATGTGCATCTTATTAATTTGATTTAAATTCAAATCATTTCAGAATTGGGTCTGAAAATACTGTGTGGATTTTGTTTGAAAATTCGGCATGTGACGTGAACTGTATGCAATTTAACTCTTGTCATTCATACAGAAAGTTTCTCCTTTTATTTCTCTACACTGCCTAGAAATGTGAACATTAACCTGAGAGTTGGAATGAAACACAGTGTTTCTGGTACTGAGGGATACATTTCTGTACAACCGGTGGAAAACTGCTCAGAGATCCAGACCTGCATTAAAATAAACTACAGAGACCTCAATCCTGTTCTCTCCCCCATCTTTAGACAGGAGATCTGATCTGCAGCCAATGGTTTCTCATGTACTGTATGAGATGCAGACCAGGTGCAGACTGCTGGGCTGCTGGGGAGGGAGGAGACTGTGAGGGGAGGGAGGACAACATGCAGCCCCTCCCCTGGGGAGTGGCCCAAACTACAGCCAGGCAAAACAGCTCCCTGTCAAACCGTTTCTTCTCCATTTCTTCTTTTTACTGTTTTCTAAATATTATATGTTGATTTGTAACGTTCTTCATTTGCATTCAACTGCCAAATTGCTCACTCTTTGCTTTGTTTTATGGGTATTATTTTAGTTACTAACATGCAAACATCTATGTTTTCTTTCTGATTCTTTACTCTGCTTTGTGTAAAGTTAAATTGTTTTACATACTTTTGTGAAATATTTTTGAAATGGTATCTACAATAATAACAGAGCATGTTTTCAGGTAAACCTAACTAAATAAAGAAGAAATTCATGAAAACAGATTTCTTAATAATGGGATTCCAGTGATAAGCAATGTGTATCTATATCTATATTAATCTATATCATTATTTTCAACAGTATCTTTCCATAGTGACAGAAGAAAAACGTGCAACTTTTACTTTACCACACATGAGTTCGGAGATGGCAGTTATAAATAATTTATTGCATTTAATATATTATCATTAAATTAGATTATATTTGTGACATTAATTAAAATACCCCCTGAAACATTGGAAATGCATAAAATTCATAATGTAAAAGATGTATTCCCATAAATATTTGTAAACAAATATTATGGGACAGTTTGGATTGTGTTATTTTTGTCTCATTTGATTATTTGATATTTGGTAACCATAACTTCAAAGCTCTAACTTTTTTTTACTGAAATGTTTTTTTCCCCCAGTATCAGACCACCTGCTGTGTGAAAACAGGAACTTCCTGTCACATGTGAGCAGGGATAAGGGGAGGCAGCAGTGTGAGGGACAGCCCATTTTCTATTTCTATTTTCAGCTTTCACAGACACACAGTGGAAGCTGCTGGCTCCTCCTCTTTTATTGAACTGTATTCTGACACAGTTTGCACCTTTACCAATGAAAGGCCTGCAGACACTGAACTGGGATCTCGGAGTGAAAATGAACAGCACTGGATTCATAGCCATGAGGAATGTGAAAAGCATAATCTACTGTATATTATTGACATTGTGCCAAGCACAATCTGTATATTTGTTTCAGCTTGTCTCTCACTTATTATTGACTCATGAAACAATATTCATTGAATTAAATTCTTTGGTTCCGGATTACTAAGCTTATGCTGTCCTACATACTTCAGCACACATCATATGTTCATTTTAATTTGGAAGCTCAACTGACGATGATATTTTAACATTAGCAATTTTGCATTCCACTCGAAAACTTGTCTCTTTCAAAATGGAGGTTGTTTTACAGCATTTGGAATTGAATTAATACTGAAACAAAATCATCTGAAATGCTATTATTATGGTGATGTGACTAATTCATAAGCAAAAGCTGGCCGCTGGGTATCACTCACTGCAGTTATTCGCTGGGGTTTATATTTCACTGCTACGAGGGGGAAATGAGGCTCAATGTCATGCTGCATTATGTGGAGCTTTTGTTCAGTTATAGCCTCTATAACATACTATAGATGTTACTCACAATAATACACAGCTGTGTCCTCAGCCTTCAGCTGCTCTATCTGGCAACAGGTTGTCTCAAGGGAAACATCTTCAGACACAATAAACAAAAATATACAGAAAGAGAGAGAGAGTTGTGCTGTGCTGTATGTCTCTCACTCACAGTGCAGACACAGCAGCAGAAGGGCAAAGTGCAGGGCAGTGTCTGGGGACTCCATAATGAGGGGGAGAATGTGAGGGCCTGTTTGACTGGACCTCTGTTCTTAAAGGAGCTGGAGCTGAGAGGATGTTTGCGTGGCCCAACCCAGAGGGGAGGAGCTGGGAGGAGGTGTGTTTTTACCCCTCTGTCTCCTCCTCCTGCTGCTCTGACACTGCTGGCAGACGTTGCTTTGTTTCTCCCTGATAAAGGATCAGATCTGCCCCCTGCTGTACCTTTACAGAATTGTCATGATACAGTTCAGCCTGCCTGGACTCTCCCAGCCCGAATCTGCATATTTGTAAGAAATATAAAAAGCATTTCGGAAAGTGTGTGGAGCTCTTTTCTGAAATAAATCACTCAGTAATGACTATATGAATTTTTGAATTAATAACGCTAAATGAAAAAACAGAATGGACAGCAAGTCTTCAATTTAAAATTACTTTTTTCAATGCCTGATCTGTCTTACTTATGAATCACACAGTTTTCCGACCCATTGTTACCAGCATTAATTTGCAACATTGCAGCAATAAATACCTCTGGAAGATTATATGGATATTAATGAATGTGCAGCAGGAGAAGCGGTGTTTCTGGCTGTGGCGACACAGGAGCATGTACAGAGAGTGTGCAGCACAGTCATGGTTCAGTGACCCTCAGTGTGAGATGTGCTTCAACAGTTTTTGTACGACGCTGAAGTCTCTTCTATCACTGTGAGTGTCTGCAGCACAGTAATACACTGCAGTGTCTTCAGCTCTCAGGCTGTTCATCTGTAAATACACCTCCTTTCTGCTGTTGTCTCTGGAGATAGTGAATCTTCCCTGAACAGACTGGGCATAATATTTGCTGCTACCACCATCACTAATGGTGGCCACCCACTCCAGCCCCTTCCCAGGAGCCTGTCTGAACCAGTATATGTGGTAGCTGCTGAATGTGTACCAAGAGGCTGTACATGTCAGTTTATGGGATTCTCCAGGCTTCTTAATTGCTGCTCCAGACTCTGTCAGTGTCTGAACACCTGTGAAAAGAAAAAAATATTTTGGACCACTAAGTACCAAAGTCCATTGTATTAAAAATGAAGCACTATAACTATTCACCTGTTAAGCATATTGTCACTAGAAGAGGTGCAGTTATTAGAATCATTGTTGAATGCATTAGTTGTGATCTATGATTACAGGTCAGTGAGGGTTCCTTGTAACCACCATCCGTCTTCCCTCAGTGCTGACAGATAAATGCAGAAGGATGAGCTCAGAGTTTGCATTAGCTCCTCCTTATTGGGAGGGCAGATTACACAGGGCTTAAGTAGAGGATTCAGGGGGAGGGAGGAGTTCATATGAAATTACAGCCAACAATCCCACCATCCATCCTCACTGATGTGGAGACAGAGACTGGTGATACGAGCATGTATAGACTATGTCTTGTGTCCTTAACTGGTCTTTTAATGAGCAGGTACAACATGATTCACTTGCACTTTTTAATGAAAGTGAATACTTAGATGACATGATCATAATGATGATGATGGCTGTAGATTCTCATCATTGCTGTCTGTCATGAAGGGCATTGTCTTTGAAACTTTGAAATTTCAAAAATGAAAAAAGATGAAATATTAAATATGACAACAAAAAACTTGTGTAACATGGGATGTTTCAAAAGAAATACATATTTAAATTGACATCATATAAAAATGCATTATTTTTGTGAATTTCTTCTGAAAGAACTTTTGACTACTGATTAACAGTAGCAGTGATATACAATGGTATATTTTGATGTTGGTACAGAGACATGTATAGTTACAGTTGTACAAAACTGTTTACAGTACATACTGTACATGAGTATACATATATAAATCTGAGAGAGATTATTTTCAACAATATCATTCCATAGTGAGAGAAGAGAACCATATGTAACTTTTACTGTGCCACACAGGAGTTCAGAGATGTCAGTTATAAATAATTTATTGCATTTAGTATATTACAATTAAATTAGATTATATTTGTGAGATGAATTAAAATAGCCCCAGAACCATTGGAAAGGCATAAAATTCATGATGTAAAAGATGTTCTTTTAAATAAATGTGTGAATGTTTGGATTGTTTCATTTTTACTGTCTGAACTGTGGCAACTCAGGAGCATGTAGAGAGAGTGAACAGTACAGTCATGGTTCAGTGACTCTCAGTGTGAGATGTGCTTCAACAGTTTTTGTATGGCGCTGTAGCCTCTTCTATCACTGTGGGTCTTTGGCACAGTAATACACTGCAGTGTCTTCAGCTCTCAGGCTGTTCATCTGTAAATACAGCTGGCTTCTGCTGTTGTCTCTGGAGATGGTGAATCTTCCCTTAACAGACTGGGCATAATATGTGCTGCTACCACCACTATTAATCAATGCCACCCACTCCAGCCCCTTCCCAGGAGCCTGTCTGATCCAGTACATCCAGTAGCTGCTGAATGTGAACCCAGAGGCTGTACAGGTCAGTTTATGGGATTCTCCAGGCTTCTTAACTGCTGGTTCAGACTCAGTCAGAACAATTTCTGACTGCACACCTGGGAAAGAAAAGAACAGAAAAAATACATTTGAAGAGTCCTTATATCAATAATTCAAAATAACACAATGTCAAATAAATCGAGGGAGCACAGAAGATGACAGAGACAGAGACCTGAGAGAGTCAGTGCTGTGAGGGTGAGCAGAGCTGCTGGGAGCTTCATGACTGCAGGAGAGAAGGAGCAGCACTGAGTCAAAGTGCACACTGAGTCCCACTGACTGCTGCTGCAGCTCTCACATTGACACTGGCTCCATTAAAAGCTGGGGGAGGTTTGCATTGGCTCCTCCTCTGGGGGAGGGCACAGTGACGGTCACTGGAGGTCATAGTCCATAACAATACATAATACAGACACACAGTGGAAGCTGGTGGCCACTTCCCTTTCACTGAGCTGTGTTCTGATACAGTTTGCATCTTTACCAATGAAACGCCTGCAGCCACTGAACTGGGATCTGGAAGTGAAAATGAACAGCACTGGATTCACAGCCGGGAGACAAAGGATAATCTACTGTCAGGCATTGTGCCAAACACAATCTGTATAGTTACTGTGTTTCAGCGTGCCTCTGACTTATTATTGACTCATGAAATAATTTTCTATTAACCCTTTTGCGTACACGGTCACACCGATGTGATTAGCCCTTTCGCGTGTACATTCAAACTGGTCTGATTAGAACACTAGATTGGAAAAGTTCTAGCTAACGTTAGCTTTGAAGAAGTCACAAAGTATAACAAATGTCGGGGTGAAAAGTATGAGAAGCATAATAACGCTAATGAAAACATAACGACCCATGTAATGTAACACACGCACTACATGACATAAAATAAGTCACATAGGTTTTTTCTGGCATGAAAATAAACTCCAGAGAACTCAATCCTGTTCTCTCCCCCATCTTTAGACAGGAGATGTGATCTGCAGCCAATGGTTTCTCGTACTGTATGAGATGCAGACCAGGTGCAGACTGCTGGGCTGCTGGGGAGGGAGGAGACTGTGAGGGGAGGGAGGACAACATGCAGCCCCTCCTGGGGGGTGGCCCAAACTACAGCCAGCCAAAACAGCTCCCTGTCACACTGTTTCTTCTCTGTTTCTTATTTTTACTGTTCACTCAGTAGGCCTATTATATTCTAATTTGTAATGTTCTTCATTTGCATTCAAGTGGTCATTCTTTGGCTTGTTGTTTGGGTATTTCTTAAATATTTCTCTAACTGCCTAACTGAACACTGCTTTCAACCTTAGGTACCATCACTACTTTGACACCTTGCTGTTGAAATGCACCTCACATTCAGATTGTCTGGGCCACTGAGCCGTTATTACCAGCATGACTGTTGCACGGAAGATGGTAGGTGAGTTAGAACAGCACTCTACAGTCAGCCAGAGTGGAAGCTTATGGAGGTTAGAGTGGAGGACATTGAATGTGAAAAAGCTGAAACACAAGCAGGAGCATTTTAAAGAACCTATAAAAATTTACATTAGTTTAAGCAGTCAGCTGGGAGAACCAGCTACAAGGATGTTACAGCTGTGTACATGAATAGTACTTCTTGAATGTTATATGATCTTTAATTAATTAAAAGCAAAATCAATACTGTCTCTGGCTATGGCAACTCAGGAGCATGTAGAGAGAGTGTACAGCACAGTCATGGTTCGGTGACCCTCAGTGTGAGATGTGCTTCAACAGTTTTTGTACGGCGTTGCAGTCTCTTCCATCACTGTGACCCTCTGGCACAGTAATACACTGCAGTGTCTTCAGCTTTCAGGCTGTTCATCTGTAAATACAGCTGGCTCCTGCCGTCGTCTCTGGAGATGGTGAATCTTCCCTTCACAGACTGGGCATACCATGTGCTGCCACCACCATTACTAATCTCAGCCACCCACTCCAGCCCCTTCCCAGGAGCCTGTCTGATCCAGGCCATCCAGTAGCTGCTGAATGTGAACCCAGATGCTGTACAGGTCAGTTTATGGGATTCTCCAGGCTTCTTAACTGCTGGTTCAGATTCAGTCAGTGTCTGACTCTGAACACCTGTCAAAAGAAAGAAAATAAATTAGAACTACTAAATTAAAGAGTCCATTCAATTAAAATAAATGCTAAAAGTAATCACCTGTTAAGCATAGTATGATTAGAAGTAGTCCAGTTATTAGAGTCATTTTTGGATGCATTAATTGTGATCTCAGATAAAACCCCAGTGAAGGCTCTCTGCAACAGCAGTCCTCCTCCCTCAGTGCTGAGAGATAAATGCAGAAAGAAGAGCTCAGAGTTTGCATCAGCTCCTCCTTGTTGGGAAGGCAGATTACACACGGCTTAAATAGAGGATTCAGGGGCAGGGAGGAGTTCATATGACAGCCAGCAATCCAACCTGCATCCTCACTGATGTAGAGCCAGAGACTGATAATATGAAAAACCCCTCCAATAGACTGGAATCGATGTAAGTTGGGGTATTAAAGTAGCAAGTTTAGAACATGCTAATTGATACATTCTTCTCTCAGCAATTCACACATAATTATATATGAAGTAATTATTCAATACAGTAAATGTGTCATGTGGTTGTGTTTTTTGAAATAATTTCTGTTTTCATGTGTCAATCATCAAGTATTTTCAATTATCACCATATTGACTTTATGATCAACAAACATGAAATTGTCAAAAAGGATACAGCTATATTCAGGAGAAATATCATTGCAATATTCCTGTGGTTGGAGTACAGGGAAGGATTTTCATCAATGGCAAACTCCACAAACACAAAGAGCTGAGTGTGTGCAGTGATACAAATGCACTCATTTATGAGTTATGTTGTACAATGAAGGTGGTGGTGATTATAATATGCTTAATGTAAAGTAAAATGTTCAAATGTACTATCAAAGCTTAATGTAAAAGTGCTTGAATTATACATGAGAAACAAATTCTCATCAAAGATTCTATAAAAATTTATATATAATAAAATTTAAATACATACTTAATGAATACATTATGAATACACAGATACACATACACATACATAATGAATACACAGATCATATTGTGAATAAGGGAAAAGGCAAATTATGTTGCTCTAAAGTCTCGTGGTGTTGTAGCAGCTTAATATTCAGTAGTCATAAAAAATAACTACATTTCAGGTTTCCTTCGCCTGGGGATAGGAAGGGGCATCTTTACTATAAAAGTTTTCAGATACAAGACAGAGTCCAGCTCTGTAAGTGTTATCTGGCTTGTTAGATTTCGGTGAAATTGTTGCCCTTGCAAGCTAACTAATAAACTGTTGCACAAAGAACTTCAGTCTGAACCGTAGTTGTAGAAGAGGCAAAAGATGTTTATTGATGATCTTCGGTACAGCAAGGCTTCGCAGTCTTAGATGTTACATACACTAAGTCTCACACTTAGAGTTTCGCCTTATACATTCATCAGCCTCTCACGGTCCAGTTCTTCTCCAGTGTCGGTTGGAGGTAGTGAGATGAAGTGCAGTGCAGTGCTTACAAAGAACATCTTATAGTATTCTGAGAGTGGGAGATTGTTGACACAAGCTGTACAGAATATTTAATGATGACTGACCTTGCATCGTCCAGAGTCTGGGGCCTAATTGGAAAAACATTGCTTCAAAGGTATCCTTGGTTGATAGGGGGGCACACACTGACCCAACTCCTCTTTGTCACAAACACAGACAAGTGAAAGGAGGGGGAGAAAGGTCCCGCTAGGTGTAAATCCCTATATCACCGAATCCCTAATGTAAGAAGCGTCAAAGATCTAAAGCATCTTGGTTGTAATATATGCACCTGAAACATCTTAGTCATGATATATGCATATGCACTGAAATATATAGAGTAAGTGACCGAGTACTGAACTAAAACTACATGAGTGCTCAAAATGATGGGCCTTTAACTGAATACGGCCTTGTGCCACGTACACACTGTGTGTGTGCGAGTGCATGATTAGTTCAACATAGCAGCATCACTTGGAATGTAGGTCATAGGCCATAGCTCTGTGACCAGCCTAAAACTACACAGAATACAATCATCATTGTCCCGGTGTCTACTAATTCTCCTAAATTGATCAGTCTACTAATATAATGATCTCTAAATAATCACCAGTATTCTTCAGGCTGCTTGTGGTTTTTGTACAGCTGCTTCACCAGCTCCAGTCACTGTGGTCCTCGAGCGCAGTAATAAACAGCCGTGTCCTCTGCTTTCAGACTCTTGGCCTCCAGATACTGTGTGCTGCTGGAGACGTCCTCAGTCAGAGTGAACTGCCCTTTCAGGGACTCTGCATAGTCTGGATCATCTCCTGAATCAGAATACATAGCACCAATCCACTCCAGCCCCTTCCCTGGTTTCTGTCGTATCCAGTGCATTAAGTACTCTGTCATATCAAAGCCAGAGACTGTACAGGACAGTCTGACAGAGTCTCCAGGTCTTTTCACCTGAGCAGGAGACTGATCCAACCTGATATCATCACAGTGCACACCTGAAAATAGGTACATTTGAAACACTCAGTTAATGCTGTCAGTTGTTTATAAAGCACATCTTGCTTTATCTTCTAAAACAGTTTTCATATATCTTTAAGTTGTGCAGTATTTCTGACCTTGCATGGACATCATTATGAAGATTACACTCACAGCATTCCTGAGCTCCATTGTCCAGTATTACCAGATAAAGGGCTGTTATGATGTGATATAAAGCTTTTCTTGTGAGACTGCTTCTGCTAAATGTCTGGTTTTATAGAGTTGGAGAGTAATTTTGCATGTCCTGCCCTCTATAGGCTGAAATAGAGACTGCGATTGAATCTCCTCAGTTTGATCCCTGGGTTTCAGTCTTTTTTGTTCGCTATATTTTGATTTAATTTCGGTCTAAATAACAATAAAATACCGTAACAGACTGTTAAACTCAGAGTTGAGTTATTAATTACTTATTAATATTTGGAACTAAATTTTCCTTAATAAAGTAATATGTTTTACCAATTGAAAAAGTGCATTTTAACCTGTGTTTTATGTGAAAGCATGGATACGCAAATCTATTAAAAATGATTTTTTATGGCCACTCTTAAATTAAACATAATATATGATTACATGAGAAATACAGTTCAAAAAACAGTCTGTATTGTTGTATTTATTGATGTTCTTGGAATTATCATCTGTTATTTCATTGGATTTACTGTAAACTTTTGTATTTCTGTTTCATACCTCATAAAAGTGTATATCTATGATATCTGTAATGTTCATGAATACAGCATTTGAGTTTTTGTATTGGTCTGGTAATGGTTTTGATCACTGTCTTTCTTCTGCGCAGTAATACACAGCTGTGTCTTCAGTCTGCAGGCTGCTCCCTTGCAAAGACACTGTGCTGCTGGATGTGTCTCTGGAGATGGTGAACTTGTTTTTCAAAGAATCTTTGTAGGCAGTGCCCCCACTGCCACAGATCTTTCCAACCCACTCAGGAGATTGGCTACAGGAGATGGTCAGACAATGTCCTGGCTTTACAACCATAGAACGCAGCGGAGTGAGTTCAGCATTACAGTATACAGAGAAAGAAAAATGTATAAATCCATCATTTTGAAACAATTCTGCCAAATATGCATGTGTTTAATGAATAAAACTCCATACTTTCTAGTATCTTGTTGACATGAGAACATTTGCAGTTAGATCTCCCCCAAACCCCAGGCTCAGTGTTTTGCTGCATTTTGTGGAGTTTTTGTCTGGGTTTTCCCTCTCCATCACACACAATAATACACAGCTGTGTCCTCAGCCTTCAACTGCTCTATCTGGCAATAGGTTGTCTCAAGGGAAACATCTTCAGGTACAGTAAACACAAATATACAGAAAGAGAGAGAGTTGTGCTGTGCTGTATGTCTCTCACTCACAGTGCAGACACAGCAGCAGAAGGGCAAAGTGCAGGGCAGTGTCTGGGGACTCCATATTGAGGGGGAGAATGTGAGGGCCCATTTGACTGGATCTCTGTTCTTAAAGGAGCTGGAGCTGGGAGGATGTTTGCATGGCCCAACCCAGAGGGGAGGAGCTGAGAGGAGGTGTGTTTTACCCTCTGTCTCCTCCTCCTGCTGCTCTGACACTGCTGGCAGACGTTGCTTTGTTTCTCCCTGATAAAGGATCAGTTCTGCCCCCTGCTGTACCTTTACAGAATTGTCATGATACAATCCGGCCTGCATAGACTCTTCCAGTCTGAATCTGTATATTTGCATCAAGTATATAAACCATTTTAGACATTGTAAAGAGATCTTTTCAAAAAGAAGTCAGTCATCACAAATGAATTAAATTGGTTGCTACCATCATTAATTACCAACTTTAGTCTGCTGATGGCATATATTTCATTTTCATCTATCATTACCATGTGACTGAATGTGACAAAGCTATAAAACTAAAAACCGCATCTTCAGAGTTAACGACCGTGCAAAAGTTTACATAGGTTTAAGCAGTCAGTTGTGAGAACCAGTCAGGTAAAACTTGAAAATTTCAAAGGATCATTGTAGAAGTGACTTAAATGAAATTGAGTAGAAAAGAACATTTAAAAATGCATGGTGGCACAAAATGTATTAAATACTTTTCCAAAATCAGATAAATGTTATTCAAAAGCACACAATACCACATAATTCTCTCTTTCCCACAGGCATTGTCAATTTGCCAGGGACGTTAAAATGAGTTTCACCTGTGTAAATGATAAATACTTCCTGAATATTATATGAGCTTAAATGAATGTACAGCAGGATAAGCAGTGTCTCTGACTGTGGCGACACAGGAGCATGTAGAGAGAGTGTGCAGCACAGTCATGGTTCAGTGACCCTCAGTGTGAGATGTGCTTCAACAGTTTTTGTACAGCGCTGCAGCCTCTTCTATCACTGTGTGTTTCTGGCACAGTAATACACTGCAGTGTCTTCAGCTTTCAGGCTGTTCATCTGTAAATACAGCTGGCTTCTGCCGTTGTCTCTGGAGATGGTGAATCTTCCCTGAACAGACTGAGCATAATATTTGCCACTACTATATTCACTAATCTCGGCCACAAACTCCAGCCCCTTTCCAGGAGCCTGTCTGATCCAGGCCATGTAGTAGTCACTGAATGTAAATCCAGAGGCTGTACAGGTCAGTTTATGGGATTCTCCAGGCTTCTTAACTGCTGGTTCAGACTCAGTCAGTGTCTGACTCTGAATACCTGTGAACAGAAAGGAAATAAATATCAACAGATAATTTTAAAAAAATCTTTTCAATTAAAATGAAAGACCAAAAGTATTCACCTGTTAAGCATATTGCCACTAGAAGTGGTGCAGTTATTAGAATCATTGTTGAATGCATTAGTTGTGATCTATGATAATAGGTCAGCGAGGGTTCCTTCCAGCCACAGTCTGTCCTCCCTCAGTCTGAGAGATAAATGCAGAAGGAAGAGCTCAGAGTTTGCATCAGCTCCTCCTTATTGGGAGGGAAGATTACACAGGGCTTAAATAGAGGATTCAGGGGGAGGGAGGAGTTCATATGAAAGCACAGCCAGCAATCCCACCATCCATCCTTATTGATGTGGAGCCAAAGACTGATAATATGAGAAAGTGTCTCCCATAGATTGATATTGTGTCTTAACTGGTCTTTTAATGATCAGGTATACGTTGATTCACATGCATGTTTAAAGGAGAGTGTGGATGATGATGATAATAATGATGATAATGATGATGATGATAATGATTTCAATTAGTTGGCTCAATTTTCGTCTGATTACATGAGAAATCATTGTCTTTTTTTCTTGCAGTTGTGCAGTGTGGGTGGTATTTATGAATAGGACATTTCACTCACGTATGATTATGGGTGACCATTCGATCAAAATAGATTCAGTGACAAGTGTTGTTTGGTACTCATCGTTATTATTGTATGGTTTCATAATATGAACAAATAATCTGCTTTTCAAATAACATTCTTAACCCTTGTCTCTATGAAAATGGAACTTGTTTTGGAATATTCAAAGTTGAAAAAGATAAATTAATATTGAAAATAAAATATTATTTATTAATTTAACAGATTTATTATAGTTCAATGAGTAATTCATGAGCAACTGCCTGCTGCTGGGTATCACTCACAGCATTTATGTTATGGGATTTATGTTTCTCTGCTATTAGAGAGAAATGAGCTTAATGTCTTTATGAGTTTGTGCAGATTTTGTCCAGGTTACCCCTCTCTGTCACACACTGTAGCTGTCACACACAATAATACACAGCTGTGTCCTCAGCCTTCAACTGTTCTATCTGGCAACAGGTTGTCTCAAGGGAAACATCTTCAGACACAATAAACACAAATATATACAAAGAGAGAGGCTTGTGCTGTTCTGTATGTGTCTCACTCACAGTGCAGACACAGCAGCAGAAGGGCAAAGTGCAGGGCAGTGTCTGGGGACTCCATACTGAGGGGGAGAATGTGAGGGCCCGTTTGACTGGACCTCTGGTCTTAAAGGAGCTGGAGCTGGGAGGATGTTTGCATGGCCCAACCCAGAGGGGAGGAGCTGAGAGGAGGTGTGTTTTCACCCCTCTGTCTCCTCCTCCCGCTGCTCTGACACTGCTGGCAGACGTTGCTGTGTTTGTCCCTGATAAAGGATCAGATCTGCCCCCTATTGTACCTTTACAGAATTGTCATGATACAGTCTGGCCTGTCTGGCCTCTCCCAGTCTGAATCTGCCCGCATGTGACAAACAAAAAAGCATTTTAGAAAGTGTGTGGAGCTGTTTTCTGAAAAAGAAAAACAATCAATCAGTAATGACTATATGAATTGTAAAATTAATAATGCAAAGTGAAAAAAATGCATAAAGTGAGCAGTAAATCTTTGGTTTAAACTGATCTGAATTTTTCATTTTTTGAATGCCAGATCTTTTATAGTTATGAATGGAGGAGTTCTCCTACCCATTGTTAACATCTTTAATTTGCGACTTTAGTCTGCTGAGGTCATCCTTTTCACTTCCAGCTGTCATTACCACTGTGACTGATACTCAGAAGACAGTAGGTGAAAAAACAGGACAGAGCTCTACATTCAGCCAGAGTGGAAGCTGATGGCTAGTGTAGGATGGAGTCTGGTGGAGGACGTTTAATGTGACAAAGCTGCAGCGCAAACAGGAGCATATTCAGAATTAAAGACCCTGCAAAAGTTTAAAAAGGTTTACGTCATCTTTTTTGAGATCCAGCTATGGAAACATAAAAAGTGTAAAAGAGCACTTTAGCAGTGAGATAAATGAAATAGAGTAGACAACATAAAAAATTAAATAATGATCCAAAATCAGGTAAATGATATTCAAAAGTGCAAAATGCCACATAATGCTCTCTTTCCCACAGCCGTCATAAATTTGCCATGGACATAAAAAGCCTGTAAAGAGAGTATGTAGCACGGTCATGGTTCAGTGACCCTCAGTGTGAGATATGTTCCAACAGTTTTTGTACGGCGCTGCAGTATCTTCTATCACTGTGAGTCTCTGGCACAGTAATACACTGCAGTGTCTTCAGCTTTCAGGCTGTTCATCTGTAAATACAGCTGGTTTCTGCTGTTGTCTCTGGAGATGGTGAATCTTCCCTTCACAGACTGGGTATACCATGTTTTGCTACTATCAGGTCTAATCTGCGCCACCCACTCCAGCGTCTTCCCAGGTGCCTGTCTGATCCAGTGCATGTAGTAGCTGCTGAATGTGAACCCAGAGGCTGTACAAGTCAGTTTATGGGATTCCCCAGGCTTCTTAACTGCTGGTGCAGACTCAGTCAGTGTCTGACTCTGAACACCTGTTAGAAGAAAGAAAATGAAATTCAACTGCTTGATTCAAAAGTCTATTCAATTTAAATAAAACGCAAAAAGTACTCACCTGTTAAACATAGTACCATTAGAAGTAAGTCTGTTATTAACATCATATTTGAATGCATTAATTGTGATCTCAGAGAAAACCCTAGTGAAGGCTCTCTGCAACAGCAGTCCTCTTCCCTCAGTGCTGAGAGATAAATGCAGAAGGAAGAGCTCAGAGTTTGCATCAGCTCCTCCTTATTGGGAGGGCAGATTACACAGGGCTTAAATAGAGGATTCAGGGGGAGGGAGGAGTTCATATGAAATTACAGTCAGCAATCCCACCATCCATCCTCACTGATGTGGAGCCAGAGACTGATAATATGAGCTTGTAGGGATTGTGTCTTGTGTCCTTAACTGTTCTTTTAATGAGCAGGTATTCCATGATTCACTTGCACTTTTTAATGAAAGTGAATACTTAGATGACATGATCAAAATGATGATGATGGCTGTAGATTCTCATCATTGCTGTCTGTCATGAAGGGCATTGTCTTTGAAGCTTTGAAATTTCAAAAATGAAAAAAGATGAAATATTAAATATGACAACAAAAAAAATTGTGTAACATGGGATGTTTCAGAAGAAATACATATTTAAATTGACATCATATAAAAATGCATTATTTTTGTGAATTTCTTCTGAAAGAACTTTTGACTACTGATTAACAGTAGCAGTGATATACAATGGTATATTTTGATGTTGGTACAGAGACATGTATAGTTACAGTTGTACAAAACTGTTTTACAGTACATACTGTACATGAGTATACATATATAAATCTGAGAAGTTATTTTCAACAATATCATTCCATAGTGAGAGAAGAGAACCATATGTAACTTTTACTGTGCCACACAGGAGTTCAGAGATGTCAGTTATAAATAATTTATTGCATTTAGTATATTACAATTAAATTAGATTATATTTGTGAGATGAATTAAAACAGCCCTGGAACCATTGGAAAGGCATAAAATTCATGATGTAAAAGATGTTCTTTTAAATAAATGTTGTGTGAATGTTTGGATTGTTTCATTTTTACTGTCTGAACTGTGGCAACTCAGGAGCATGTAGAGAGAGTGAACAGTACAGTCATGGTTCAGTGACTCTCATTGTGAGATGTGCTTCAACAGTTTTTGTATGGCGCTGTAGCCTCTTCTATCACTGTGAGTCTGCAGCACAGTAATACACTGCAGTGTCTTCAGCTTTCAGGCTGTTCATCTGTAAATACAACTGGCTTCTGCTTTCGTCTGAGGAGATGGTGAATCGTCCCTTAACAGACTGGGCATACGATTCGTCGCTACCATCACCAGAAATCCCGGCCACCCACTCCAGCCCCTTACCAGGAGCCTGTCTGATCCAGTGCATGTAGAGGTAGCTGAATGTGAGCCCAGAGGCTGTACAGGTCAGTTTGTGGGATTCTCCAGGCTTCTTAACTGCTGGTTCAGACTGAGTCAGTGTTTGACTCTGAACACCTGTGAAAAGAAATGGAATAAATTTAAAACTACCAAATCCAAAAGTACTTTCAATTGCAATGAAACACTGAAAATATTCACCTGTTAAGCATAATGCCACTAGAAGTAGACCAGTTATTAGAATCATTGTTGAATGCATTAGTTGTGATCAGTGATAATAGGTCTGTGAGGGTTCCTTGCAGTGACTGTCTGTCCTCCCTCAGTGCTGAGAGATAAATGCAGAAGGAAGAAATCAGAGTTTGCATCAGCTCCTCCTTATTGGGAAGGCAGATTACACAGGGCTTAAATAGAGTATTCAGGGGGAGGGAAGAGTTCATATGAAATTACAGTCAGCAAACCCACCATCCATCCTAACTGATGTGGAGCCAGAGACTGATAACATGAAAAACTGTCCCCTGTAGATGTGTCTAAATGTCCTCAAATGGTCTTTTAATGAGCAGGTACACCATGATTCACATGCAGGTTTTAATGAGAGTGGATTCTTAGATGATGATGAAGATTGTGATGATGATAATGATAATTATGATGATGGTTATAATATGTAGGATGTAATTTTGCAACGATTGCAAGAATTGCAGGAGAAATGATTGTCTTCTGTTCTTGCTATTGTGCGGTGTGGGTGGTATTTATGAATATGACATTGTGTGTCAAAATAGTTTCAATGACAAGGGCTGTTTGTTTTTTCATCTGAGCTCTTTTCCTGAAGATTCTTTTCTTGAAGGTTATAAGGGTTTTAATGAATGTGCAGCAGGATAAATTCTGCCTCTGGCCATGGTGACACAGGAATATGTAGAAAGAGTGTGCAGCACAGTCATAGTTCAGTGACCCTCAGTGTGAGATGTGCTTCAACAGTTTTTGTACAGCGCTGCAGTCTCTTCTATCACTGTGAGTGTCTGGCACAGTAATACACTGCAGTGTCTTCAGCTTTCAGGCTGTTCATCTGTAAATACACCTGGCTTCTGCTGTCGTCTCGGGAGATACTGAATCTTCCCTTGACAGACTGGGCATACAAGGTGCTGCTACCTGGATTAATCCTGGCCAACCACTCCAGCCCCTTCGCAGGAGCCTGTCTGATCCAGGCCATGTAGGAGCTGCTGAATGTGAACCCAGAGGCTGTACAGGTCAGTTTATGGGATTCTCCAGGCTTCTTAACTGCTGGTTCAGACTCAGTCAAAACAATTGCTGACTGCACACCTGGGAAAGAAAGTGATAGAAAAAATGTATTTCAAAGAGGCTTTATATCAATCATTACACATAGCACAGCTTCAGATAAATTAGAGGAGCAGAAATGATGACAGAGACAGAGACCTGAGAGAGTCAGTGCTGTGAGGGTGAGCAGAGCTGCTGGGAGCTTCATGACTGCAGGAGAGAAGGAGCAGCACTGAGCCAAAGTGCACACTGAGTCCCACTGACTGCTGCTGCAGCTCTCACACTGACACTGGCTCCATTAAAATCTGGGGAGGTTTGCAT
>CM032893.1:25023084-25051417 GCA_019176425.1 Megalops atlanticus
ATCCATTCCCAGTTATTAGAGATTGCAGCAAAGCAGCACCTTAACACCATGAATTTTCTGTTTTTTCAATGGTTCCCCTGCTATTTTAATTCATGTCCATATTTATATATTCATATATATCTGATATTTCAAAAATATGAGATTATGTTGATTTGTTTAATACTTTTTTGTTCACTACATAATTGTAATTGTGTTATTTCATGGTTTTGTTGTCTTTATTATTATTCTAAAATGTAGAAAATAATTAAAAATAAAGAAAAATCCTTCCATGAGTAGATGTGTCCTAATGTTTGACTGGCACTGTACAGTAAGTCCTCTACTTACAAGCTACAGCTCTACTGCTGGCTGTAGTGAAGACCACACAGGGTCAGATTTGTTATCCAATTCAATGTAATATACTATAACATAGATTCGATGTCTGGTTCAGTGTATTCTTGAACATGAAATTAAATGAAAGTGCACATACTGTTTTTAAACCTTACGTAGAGCATGTAATGCTGTGAATATTGTTCTGACAGCCAAAAGTTGGTGAGAAACAACTGTACATGGATTGTGTTTTTCAAAATGTCTAACAATAGACATTGAACCAATATCCTCTTCTCATGTCTCATGGCTGTGAATTCAGTGCTGTTCATTTTCACTTCTAGATCCAAGTTCAGTGGCTGCAGGCCTGTCATTGCCCTCCCCCAGAGGAGGAGCCAATGCAAACCTCCCCCAGCTTTTAATGGAGCCAGTGTCAGTGTGAGAGCTGCGGCAGCAGTCAGTGGGACTCAGTGTGCACTTTGACTCAGTGCTGCTCCTTCTCTCCTGCAGTCATGAAGCTCCCAGCAGCTCTGCTCACCCTCACAGCACTGACTCTCTCAGGTCTCTGTCTCTCTCATCTCCTGTGCTCCTCTAATTTATCTGAAGCTCTGCTATTTGTAATCATTGTTATAAGGCCTCTTTGAATGCATTTTGATATTGCTCTCTTTCCCAGGTGTGCAGTCTGAAATTGTTCTGACAGAGTCTGAACCAGCAGTTAAGAAGCCTGGAGAATCCCATAAACTGACCTGTACAGCTTCTGGGTTCTCATTCAGTGGCTCCTGGATGGCCTGGATCAGACAGGCTCCTGGGAAGACACTGGAGTGGGTGGCCGAGATTAGTAATGGTGGTAGCAGCTCATGGTATGCCCAGTCTGTTAAGGGAAGATTCACCATCTCCAGAGACGACAGCAGAAGCCAGCTGTATTTACAGATGAACAGCCTGAGAGCTGAAGACACTGCAGTGTATTACTGTGCCAGAGACCCACAGTGATAGAAGAGGCTGCAGCGCCGTACAAAAACTGTTGAAGCACATCTCACACTGAGGGTCACTGTAGCGAAGGGCGAGAGCAGTCACCCCACCCGGCCTTGAACCCAGGTCTACGGGGTACCAAACATACGACTTTGACCGCGACGCCAAAGAGCCAGGCTCGTTGGTATGGCAGTCAAAGCACATACTCAACCGTAGTGACGGCACTCCGTCACAGTCACTGAACCATGACTGTGCTGCACACTCTCTTTACGTGCTCCTGTGTTGCCATGTATTTAAAGGAAAAAATAAACATTTAAGATCAATTAAAACACACCAAAAGGGGTTCCAGAAGTCAGAATTCAGCAGAGATGTTGCAGTGGGTATAAATGAACACTTAAAACTGGTGGTCTATATCCTGGGGATTCTGCAGAAAGACCCTGATGGCTGTAGTTACAATGTATGCTGTAGAGGGGGATCACTAACAGAGAGAAGTAGCAGACTCTGTTACAGACTTGCCAATGAAACAGCTCTGCGAGAGAGGCTCCCCACTCGTTTTCACAAGGTTATTGAGACTGTTTTCTGTTTCTAACGTTCAACTTACCCAACCACCAACAGAATGAAAATGTTAAAATACAATCGCATTTAGATGAGTTGGACACACCTGTGTAAAATCATGGGAAACATGTATTAAATGATGTTTTGATATAAAGACTTATGTTTAAATGTTTGAAAATTTTTAATTCAAATGTAATATAGTGCCAAAATACCTGGAGACCCAGAACAGAGTAGGCTGTATGAAATGTCCTGTTTATAAATGCCACCCACACTGCAAAACTGCAAGGCCAGAAGACAATGATGTCTCATGCAATTCTTGAATCAGTGGAAAATGAAGCTTGCTGATTATAACCATCATATGCATCATCATCACCTTCTTCTTCCTCTAAGAATCCACTCTTATTCAAAAGTGTATGTGAATCATGTTGTACCTGCTCATTAAAAGACCAGTTAAGGACACAACACACAATCTCTACATGCTCACATTATCAGTGTCTGGCTCCACATTAGTGAGGACTGTAATTTCATATGAACTCCTCCCTTCCCCTGAATCCTCTTTTTAAGCCCTGTGTACTCTCCCCTCCCAATCAGGAGGAGCTGATGCAAACTCTGAGCTCTTCCTTCTGCATTTATCTCTCAGTACTAAGAGAGGAGAGACTGCTGACTGCCTTCACTGAGGACTCATCAGAGATCACAACTAATGCATCCAATAATGAATTTAATATCTGGATCATTTCTACTGGCACTATCCTTAACAGGTGAATATTGTTACGGTTTCATTTTAATTGAATGGACTTTTGAATTCAGTGGTTCAAGTCTATTTTCTTTCTTTTGACAGGTGTTCAGAGTCAGACACTGACTGAGTCTGAACCAGCAGTTAAGAAGCCTGGAGAATCCCATAAACTGACCTGTACAGCCTCTGGGTTCACATTCACCAACTACTACATGGCCTGGATCAGACAGGCTCCTGGGAAGGAAATGGAGTGGCTGGCCACAATTGCTCATAATTATGAAGGTGGCAATTGGTGGCATGCCCAGTTTATTAAGGGAAGATTCACCATCTCCAGAGACAACGGCAGAAACCAGGTGTATTTACAATTGAACAGCCTGAAAGCTGAAGACACTGCAGTGTATTACTGTGCCAGAGACACACTGTGATATAAGAAGCTGCAGCGCCGTACAAAAACTGTTGAAGCACATCTCACACTGAGGGTCACTGAACCATGACTGTGCTGCACACTCTCTCTACATGCTCCTGTGTTGCCATAGTCAGAGACACCATTTATCCTGCTTTGCATTCATCAAAACCCATACACCCTTCAAGAAGTTATTTCTCGTTTACAAAGCTGTAATGTCCTTGTAGCTGGTTCTCAAAGCTGACCACTTACACACACATAAAATTCTGAAGATGCTCCTTCTTATGTTACAGCTTTGTCACATTCATTGTCCTTCACAGCCTCCATTCTCCACTAGCCTGCACTCTGGCTGAATGTAGAGTTCTGTGTTGTTATCTCACAGTCACACAGGTAATGAAAGCTTAGTGACCTGTCTGATCTAAATGTGAGGTGCATGCCAACAGCAAGGGATCTCAATAGTGTGGCTCCCGAGTGAGTAAAATCACTCAGTCAGTAAAAGCACTCGTTCTGAGTGTAGACTGAACGCTACGGCCCAGGTTCAAACCCACTGTGTCACTAGCTGACAGTGACCGGGAGCTCACAGGCGGAACACGTTGGCTTTGTTCCACAGGGCATACGGGTGGGTACGTCAGCGGGGGCTTTGGTCCCATTAGCAATGGCAACCCCTGCTGGTTGATCGGGCGCCTGTGGTCCACATGTCAAAGCTGCATACGAAATGTCTTCCTCCGACTCATCTCTGTGCTAACTTAGCTTGTGGACCTCAGTGCAAAAAGAAGCAGTGGCTGACATCACGTGTCTCCGAGGAGGGCATATGCTTGTCAACGCTCTCCCGGATTGACAGTGGGGGCTGTGCAATGGGACTGAACATCAATGATAACAAATTGGACATTCCAGAATTCGGGGAATTGGCCATTCCAAATTGGGAAGAAAATGGGAAAATAAATGGATCTCAATAGTAATCGTACCTATGGTTATGAGAACTTTTCCATTCAGATTCCATTCCATTCCATCAGTATGTTCAGTCAGGCATTTTTCTACTGTTTGTTTCAAGATGTCAAAATGTCCTCTCCACACACAGATATTAATCAAATATGTGGGTAAGACTGTCTGTATGTTAGAGTGCAAGTATTATATGTTTAGGCTATACCAGCGATTGATTGGCCATTTGAATCCATTCCCAGTTATTAGAGATTGCAGCAAAGCAGCACCGCAACACCATGAATTTTCCGTTTTTTTTTTTTTTTTTCAATAGTTCCTGCGCTATTAATATATATCTGATATTTCAAAAATATAAGATTATGTTGATTTGTTTAATACTTTTTGTTCACTACATAATTGCATTTGTGTTATTTCATGGTTTTGATGTCTTTACTATTATTCTAAAATATAGAAAATAATAAAAATAAAGAAAAATCCTTCCATGAGTAGATGTGTCCTAATGTTTGACTGGCACTGTACAGTAAGTCCTCTACCTACAAGCTACAGCTCTACTGCTGGCTGTAGTGAAGACCACACAGGGTCAGATTTGTTATCCAATTCACTGTAATATACTATAGCATATATATGATGTGTGCTGCAGTGTACTCTAGAACATGAAATTACATGTAAGTCCACATACTGTTTTCAAACGTAAAGCAGAGAATTTAATGCTGTGAATATTGTTTTGACAGCCAATAGTTGGTGAGAAACAACTGTACATGGATTGTGTTTGTCAAAATGCCTAATAGATTATGCTCTTCTCATGTCTCATGGCTGTGAATCCAGCGCTGTTCATTTTCACTACTCGATCCCAGTTCATTGGCTGTAAGCCTTTCATTGGTAAAGGTGCAAACTGTGTCAGAATGCCGCTCAGTGAAAGAGGAGGGGCCACTCTGACCTTCAGTGACCCTCACTGTGCCCTCCCCCAGAGGAGGGGCTGATGCAAACCTCCCCCAGCTTTTAATGGAGCCAGTGTCAGTGTGAGAGCTGCAGCAGCAGTCAGTGGGACTCAGTGTGCACTTTGACTCAGTGCTGCTCCTTCTCTCCTGCAGTCATGAAGCTCCCAGCAGCTCTGCTCACCCTCACAGCACTGACTCTCTCAGGTCTCTGTCTCTTGTCATCTTCTGCTCTCCTCTAATTTATTTGAAGCTGTGCTATTTGAAATGATTGAGATAAGGCCTCTTTGAAATATATATTTTTGCTGTTCATTTTGTTCCCAGGTGTGCAGTCAGAAGTTGTTTTGACTGAGTCTGAATCAGCAGTTAAGAAGCCTGAGGAATCCCATAAACTGACCTGTACAGGGTCTGGGTTCACATTCAGTGACTACAGCATGCAGTGGATCAGACAGGCTCCTGGGAAGGGGCTGGAGTGGGTGGATTGGATCAATTATGATAGTAGCAGCAAAGAGTATTTCCAGTCTGTTAAGGGAAGATTCACCATCTCCAGAGACAACGGCAGAAGCCAGCTGTATTTACAGATGAACAGCCTGAGAGCTGAAGACACTGCACTGTATTACTGTGCTAGATACTCACAGTGATAGAAGAGACTGCAGCGCCGTACAAAAACTGTTGGAACATATCTCACACTGAGGGTCACTGAACCATGACTGTGCTGCACATTCTCTCTAAATGCTCGCCACAGCCAGAGTCAGCATTTATCCTGCTTTGCATTCAGTAAAACCTGTATAAGCTTCATTGGAGTATTCACCATGTTCACAGCTTTGTGCTTCAGCCAATATGCTTGTTGCTGGTTCTCACAGCTGACTACTTAAACCAGTTTTACGTTTTGCAGGGTCTTTAACCCTGCACATACATGCTTGTGTTACAGCTTTTTCACATTTAATGTCCTCCACTCTACCCTCCATAAGCTTTCACTCTGGGTGACTGTAGAGTGCTGTTCTAACTCACCTGCCATTTTCCTTGCAACAGTCACACTGGTAATAACAGCTCAGTGGCCCTGACAATCTGAATGTGAGGTGCATTTCAACAGCAAGGTGTCTAAGTAGTAACGGTGACTATGGTTGTAGGTACTTTTCCGTTCAGAATCAGTACCAAAAATTATTTCAATTCAAAGTTAGAGCTTTGAAATTACAATTACCGATTATCAACTAACCGACTGAGACAGTAAAAATGACACAATCCAAACATTCACAAAGTATTTGTTGAAAAAAAACATCTTTTACATTAACAATGTTGTTGTCTTTCTGAATGTTCCGGTGATATTTTAATTCATGTCACAAATTTAACCTAATTTAATGCTGGTAGATAAAATGTAATACATTATTTATAACTGCTATCTCTGAACTCTTGTGAGGTAAAGTAAAAGTTACATTTGTTTCTCTTCTCTCACTGTGGAAGGATATTGTTGAAAATAATGATGTAGATTAATGATATAGATGCTTATCACTGGAATGGTGACAGCAGTGTTAGATATGCTAATTATGTCTGTGAGCGTTCCTAAACAAACCACACTTTTTTCAAGGTCATTGTTGCATGAAATTCAGCAACAGGATGCACCTGTGTTATGACCAAAATATGCATTCATATTTCGATAATTCATGTATCGGAACTTTGGTCAAACAATGAGTTTCTTTTGAAGGCATTACCTATTATTCATGTACATCAAGGAGGACCAAACTTGCCAAAATAATATAAAGCAAATTAAATCAATAAAATAAATTAACACATTGTGTAAAAGAAATTGTACATTAAGATATAAAACTATGGCATAAATGCGTGCTGAAATAAATGAATCAAAACATTTAAGTCAATCAGAAAATAAATTGAATTAAAGATACAATTAAAGATACAATTACATCAATGCAATTCCATTATTTAGAAATCTTATTTAGAAAGTTTTGTTTATTTCTCATTATTTAGAAAGTTTTGTTTATTTCTCTTTTATTTAGACAGGTATACCTGAAAACATGCTCTACTATTACTGTAGAGACCTTTTCAGTAATATTTCAGAAAATTATGCGTAATAATTTAATATTACACAAAGCGGTATTAATACCCATAAAACAAAGCAAAGAATGACCAATTTCCCATTTGAATTCAAATAAAGAACATCACAAATTAGAATATAATATTCAGAGAACAGTAACAAGAAGACAAAGCAAAGAAATAGTGTGACAGGGAGCTGTTTTGGCTGGCTGTTGTTTGGGCCACTCCCCAGGGGAGGGGCTGCATGTTGTCCTCCCTCCCCTCACAGTCTCCTCCCTCCCCAGCAGGCCAGCAGTCTGCACCTGGTCTGCATCTCATACAGTACGAGAAACCATTGGCTGCAGATCAGATCTCCTGTCTAAAGATGGGGGAGAGAACAGGATTGAGTTCTCTGTAGTGTATTTTAATGCAGGCCTGGATCTCTGAGCAGGTTTCCACTGGATGTGTAGGAACAGATCCCTCAGCACCAGACATACTCTGTTTCATGGCAGCTTTCAGGTTAATGTTAACATTTCTAGGCAGTGTACAGAAATAAAAGGAGAAACTTTCTATATGAATGACAAGAGTTAAATTGCATAAAGTTCACGTCACATGCCGAATTTTCAAACAAAATCCACACATTATTTTCAGATCCAATTCTGAAATGATTTGAATTTAAATCAAATTAATAAGATGCACATGTTAATATGCTAAGAAATCTACCACACACATGCATCATTATCAAGTATTTTAACCCAGTATTAAAAGAAACTGTTTTCATGTACTGCATATTACCCAGTAATAATGACAACGGCACAAAGGGATTGGCCATATCAATCACCGTTTAAGTCAGAGTTAAACTGAGAAAGACAGTTCAGTTATTGACAATGCAGAACTTGTCTAGAGAACACGAATTTACTGTTTATAGATAAAATCTGTAAACTCGCTGTTGACAAACCCTGGGAACTATTCTTGAGAGGATGACCTTTTCTTGAAAACTCTGGTGAACAAGGAATATATTCATGTTCAATATTAAAATTATATATTTACATTAGGTTGGATAAACCATGATTATGTTGACCTGCAGTATCTCTTATTGTTCGGTTGTGAATAGACAGAACGTATGCACTTATATATTCATATGTGTGATCTCCTTCCCTCATGAGACCTTAAGAGACTATAAAAATACACTAAAACACCTCATATTTGATAAATTTATTGCCTCAAGATATATTTCTGTGATACTCAATACAAAATATTGAACAAAGCTGAGAAATCATGCCCTTTCCCCACCCCTCATCCCACACCCTTAGGAAAACAGTTGAAAATTTGAATATTTATTAGATAAATACAGAAATATCTGCTCAGTAAAATTGCTGTTGTAAAGTAAAGTTGCATTATAGTTTGGAGCAGCATATTATGTCAACTAGGCAGGATTTGGGGAATGTTGACTCTAATTTTATGTTGCTTCAGCTCATTAACAGTGTTGGTGTACTCAGCCTTCCAGGATTGTATGGCACGTGTACAGGGGAACAGCCAGACTGTCTGCCTGGATGTTTCCAGAATGGCTGAACTATCAGCAGTTGGCCTGAAAATCGGAACTTCTCAAAAGTAGCCAACTTATTGCCATCATCATCCTCATCATCATCATTAACAAAGAATCCACTCACATTAATAAGTGTGTGTGAATCATGTTGTACCTGCTCATTAAAAGACCAATTAAGGACACAAGACATAGTCTATACATGCTCATATCACCAGTCTCTGTCTCCACATCAGTGAGGATGGATGGTGGGATGGTTGGCTGTAATTTCATATGAACTCCTCCCTCCCCCTGAATCCTCTACTTAAGCCCTGTGTAATCTGCCCTCCCAATAAGGAGGAGCTGATGCAAACTCTGAGCTCTTCCTTCTGCATTTATCTCTCAGCACTGAGGGAAGACGGATGGTGGTTACAAGGAACCCTCACTGACCACTAATCATAGATCACAACTAATGCATTCAACAATGATTCTAATAACTGCACCTCTTCTAGTGACAATATGCTTAACAGGTGAATAGTTATAGTGCTTCATTTTTAATACAATGGACTTTGGTACTTAGTGGTCCAAAATAATTTTTTTTCTTTTCACAGGTGTTCAGACACTGACAGAGTCTGGAGCAGCAATTAAGAAGCCTGGAGAATCCCATAAACTGACATGTACAGCCTCTTGGTACACATTCAGCAGCTACAACATACACTGGTTCAGACAGGCTCCTGGGAAGGGGATGGAGTGGGTGGCTTATATTAGCCCTGATGGTAGCAGCACATATTATGCCCAGTCTGTTAAAGGAAGATTCACCATCTCCAGAGACAACAGCAGAAAGGAGGTGTATTTACAGATGAACAGCCTGAGAGCAGAAGACACTGCAGTGTATTACTGTGCTGCAGACACACAGTGATAGAAGAGACTGCAGCGCCGTACAAAAACTGTTGAAGCACATCTCACACTGAGGGTCACTGAACCATGACTGTGCTGCACACTCTCTCTTCATGCTCCTGTGTCACCACAGCCAGAAACACCGCTTCTCCTGCTGCACATTCATTAAAACCCATATATTCTTCCAGAGGTATTTATTGCTGCAATGTTGCAAATTAATGCTGGTAACAATGGGTCGGAAAACTGTGTGATTCATAAGTAGGACAGATCAGGCATTGAAAAAAGTAATTTTAAATTGAAGACTTGCTGTCCATTCTGTTTTTTCATTTAGCGTTATTAATTCAAAAATTCATATAGTCATTACTGAGTGATTTATTTCAGAAAAGAGCTCCACACACTTTCCGAAATGCTTTTTATATTTCTTACAAATATGCAGATTCAGACTGGGAGAGTCCAGGCAGGCTGAACTGTATCATGACAATTCTGTAAAGGTACAGCAGGGGGCAGATCTGATCCTTTATCAGGGAGAAACAAAGCAACGTCTGCCAGCAGTGTCAGAGCAGCAGGAGGAGGAGACAGAGGGGTAAAAACACACCTCCTCTCAGCTCCTCCCCTCTGGGTTGGGCCACGCAAACATCCTCTCAGCTCCAGCTCCTTTAAGAACAGAGGTCCAGTCAAACAGGCCCTCACATTCTCCCCCTCATTATGGAGTCCCCAGACACTGTCCTGCACTTTGCCCTTCTGCTGCTGTGTCTGCACTGTGAGTGAGAGACATACAGCACAGCACAACTCTCTCTCTCTTTCTGTATATTTTTGTTTATTGTGTCTGAAGATGTTTCCCTTGAGACAACCTGTTGCCAGATAGAGCAGCTGAAGGCTGAGGACACAGCTGTGTATTATTGTGAGTAACATCTATAGTATGTTATAGAGGCTATAACTGAACAAAAGCTCCACATAATGCAGCATGACATTGAGCTCATTTCCCCCTCGTAGCAGTGAAATATAAACCCCAGCGAATAACTGCAGTGAGTGATACCCAGCGGCCAGCTTTTGCTTATGAATTAGTCACATCACCATAATAATAGCATGTCAGATGATTTTGTTTCAGTATTAATTCAATTCCAAATGCTCTAAAACAACCTCCATTTTGAAAGAGACAAGTTTTCGAGTGGAATGCAAAATTTCTAATGTTAAAATATCATCGTCAGTTGAGCTTCCAAATTAAAATGAACATATGATGTGTGCTGAAGTATGTAGGACAGCATAAGCTTAGTAATCCGGAACCAAAGAATTTAATTCAATGAATATTGTTTCATGAGTCAATAATAAGTGAGAGACAAGATGAAACACAGCAAATATACAGATTGTGCTAGGCACAATGTCAATAATATACAGTAGATTATGCTTTTCACATTCCTCATGGCTATGAATCCAGTGCTGTTCATTTTCACTCCGAGATCCCAGTTCAGTGTCTGCAGGCCTTTCATTGGTAAAGGTGCAAACTGTGTCAGAATACAGTTCAATAAAAGAGGAGGAGCCAGCAGCTTCCACTGTGTGTCTGTGGAAGCTGAAAATAGAAATAGAAAATGGGCTGTCCCTCACACTGCTGCCTCCCCTTATCCCTGCTCACATGTGACAGGAAGTTCCTGTTTTCACACAGCAGGTGGTCTGATACTGGGGGAAAAAAACATTTCAGTAAAAAAAAAGTTAGAGCTTTGAAGTTATGGTGACCAAATATCAAATAATCAAATGAGACAAAAATAACACAATCCAAACTTTCCCATAATATTTGTTTACAAATATTTATGGGAATACATCTTTTACATTATGAATTTTACGCATTTCCAATGTTTCAGGGGGTATTTTAATTAATCTCACAAATATAATGTAATTTAATGATAATATATTAAATGCAATAAATTATTAATAACTGCCATCTCCGAACTCATGTGTGGTAAAGTAAAAGTTGCACGTTTTTCTTCTGTCACTATGGAAAGATACTGTTGAAAATAATGATATAGATTAATATAGATATAGATACACATTGCTTATCACTGGAATCCCATTATTAAGAAATCTGTTTTCATGAATTTCTTCTTTATTTAGTTAGGTTTACCTGAAAACATGCTCTGTTATTATTGTAGATACCATTTCAAAAATATTTCACAAAAGTATGTAAAACAATTTAACTTTACACAAAGCAGAGTAAAGAATCAGAAAGAAAACATAGATGTTTGCATGTTAGTAACTAAAATAATACCCATAAAACAAAGCAAAGAATGAGCAATTTGGCAGTTGAATGCAAATGAAGAACGTTACAAATCAACATATAATATTTAGAAAACAGTAAAAAGAAGAAATGGAGAAGAAACAGTTTGACAGGGAGCTGTTTTGGCTGGCTGTAGTTTGGGCCACTCCCCAGGGGAGGGGCTGCATGTTGTCCTCCCTCCCCTCACAGTCTCCTCCCTCCCCAGCAGGCCAGCAGTCTGCACCTGGTCTGCATCTCATACAGTACGAGAAACCATTGGGTGCAGATCAGATCTCCTGCCTAAAGATGGGGGAGAGAACAGGAATGAGTTCTCTGGAGTTTATTTTAATGCAGGTCTGGATCTCTGAGCAGTTTTCCACCGGTTGTACAGAAATGTATCCCTCAGTACTAGAAACACTGTGTTTCATTCCAACTCTCAGGTTAATGTTCACATTTCTAGGCAGTGTAGAGAAATAAAAGGAGAAACTTTCTGTATGAATGACAAGAGTTAAATTGCATACAGTTCACGTCACATGCCGAATTTTCAAACAAAATCCACACAGTATTTTCAGACCCAATTCTGAAATGATTTGAATTTAAATCAAATTAATAAGATGCACATGTTAATATGCTAAGAAATCTACCACACACATGCATCATTATCAAGTATTTTAACCCAGTATTAAAAGAAACTGTTTTCATGTACTGCATATTACCCAGTAATAATGACAACGGCACAAAGGGATTGCCAATATCAATCACCGTTTAAGTCAGAGTCAAACTGAGAAAGACAGTTCAGTTATTGACAATGCAGAACTTGTCTAGAGAACACGAATTTACTGTTTATAGATAAAATCTGTAAACTCGCTGTTGACAAACCCTGGGAACTATTCTTGAGAGGATGACCTTTTCTTGAAAACTCTGGTGAACAAGGAATATATTCATGTTCAATATTAAAATTATATATTTACATTAGGTTGGATAAACCATGATTATGTTGACCTGCAGTATCTCTTATTGTTCGGTTGTGAATAGACAGAACGTATGCACTTATATATTCATATGTGTGATCTCCTTCCCTCATGAGACCTTAAGAGACTATAAAAATACACTAAAACACCTCATATTTGATAAATTTATTGCCTCAAGATATATTTCTGTGATACTCAATACAAAATATTGAACAAAGCTGAGAAATCATTCCCTTCCCCCCTCATCCCACACCCTTAGGAAAACAGTTAAAAATGTGAATATTTATTAGATAAATACAGAAATATCTGCTCAGTAAAATTGCTGTTGTAAAGTAAAGTTACATTATAGTTTGGAGCAGCATATTATGTCAACTACGCAGGATTTGGGGAATGTTGACTCTAATTTTATGTTGCTTCAGCTCATTAACAGTGTTGGTGTACTCAGCCTTCCAGGATTGTATGGCACTTGTACAGGGAACAGCCAGACTGTCTGCCTGGATGTTTCCAGAATGGCTGAACTATCAGCAGTTGGCCTGAAAATCGGAACTTCTAAAAAAGTAGCCAACTTATTGCCATCATCATCCTCATCATCATCATTATCAAAGAATCCACTCACATTAATAAGTGTGTGTGAATCATGTTGTACCTGCTCATTAAAAGACCAGTTAAGGACACAAGACATAGTCTATACATGCTCATATCACCAGTCTCTGTCTCCACATCAGTGAGGATGGATGGTGGGATTGTTGGCTGTAATTTCATATGAACTCCTTCCTCCCCCTGAATCCTCTATTTAAGCCCTGTGTAATCTGCCCTCCCAATAAGGAGGAGCTAATGCAAACTCTGAGCTCATCCTTCTGCATTTATCTCTCAGCACTGAGGGAAGACGGATGGTGGTTACAAGGAACCCTCACTGACCTGTAATCATAGATCACAACTAATGCATTCAACAATGATTCTAATAACTGCACCTCTTCTAGTGACAATATGCTTAACAGGTGAATAGTTATAGTGCTTCATTTTTAATACAATGGACTTTGGTACTTAGTGGTCCAAAATAATTTTTTTTCTTTTCACAGGTGTTCAGACACTGACAGAGTCTGGAGCAGCAATTAAGAAGTCTGGAGAATCCCATAAACTGACATGTACAGCCTCTTGGTACACATTCAGCAGCTACAACATATTCTGGTTCAGACAGGCTCCTGGGAAAGAGCTGGAATGGGTGGCCACCATTTCTGGTGATGGCAGCAGCAAATGGTATGCCGAGTCTGTTAAGGGAAGATTCACCATCTCCAGAGACAACAGCAGAAAGGAGGTGTATTTACAGATGAACAGCCTGAGAGCAGAAGACACTGCAGTGTATTACTGTGCTGCAGACACACAGTGATAGAAGAGACTGCAGCGTCGTACAAAAACTGTTGAAGCACATCTCACACTGAGGGTCACTGAACCATGACTGTGCTGCACACTCTCTCTACATGCTCCTGTGTTTCTTCTGCCAGAGACAGTGTTTATCCTGCTGCAGATTCATTTAAGCTTGTATAACCTTCAAGAAGTATTTATCATTTACCCAGGTGAAATCATTTTGTCCGTGGCAAAGAGAGCATTTTGTGGTATTGTGTGCTTCTGAATATCATTTACCTGATTTTCAATAAATGTTTTGTAAATTTTGTGCCAACAAAAATTTGTGAACACTATTTTCTGCTCACTTTCATTTAAATCACTGGTACAGTGACTTGTCTCATCTTGACATAGATGGTTCTAAGAACTGACTGCTTAAACCTAACCTAAAATCTAATCTTTTGCAAGGGTCTTTAACACTGAAGATGCTCTTCTGTGTGTTATAACTTTGTTACATTCAGTCACACTGATTATGATGGCTGAAAGTGAAATGCATGCCAACATAAGACTAAGGATGGTAATTCATGCTAGTACCAACCCATTTAATTCATTTTTGTTACTAATGAAATAATTTGTCCACATAGCATTTAGTGATTGATTTCTTTCAGAAAAGAGCTCCTTACACTGTCAAAAATGCTTCATATATTTATTTCAAATATACACATATTGCAAATATGCATGCCTAGGCAGGCTGGACTATATCATTACAATTCTGTAAAGGCACAGTAGGGGGCAGAACTGACCCTTTATCAGGGAGAAACAAAGCAACGTCTGCCAGCAGTGTCAGAGCAGCGGGAGGAGGAGACAGAGGGGTAAAAACACACCTCCTCTCAGCTCCTCCCCTCTGGGTTGGGCCATGCAAACATCCTCCCAGCTCCAGTTCCTTTAAGAACAGAGATCCAGTCAAACGGGCCCTCACATTCTCCCCCTCAATATGGAGTCCCCAGACACTGCCCTGCACTTTGCCCTTCTGCTGCTGTGTCTGCACTGTGAGTGAGAGACAAGCAGCACAACAAAACTCTCTCTCTCTCTCTCAATATTTGTGTTTACTGTGTATGAAGATGTTTCCCTTGAGACAACCTATTGCCAGATAGAGCATTTGAACGCTAAGGAGGCAGCCTTTTTTTTAGCAGATGCTCTTCCCCAGAGCGAATTATATCAGTTACAATGTTATCCATTTACACAGCTGGATATTTACGGAGGCAATTGGGGGTTAACTACCTTGCCCAAGGGTACAACAGCAGTTCTCCAACAAGGAATCGAGGCAGTAATCTTTTGGTCACGAGTCTTGCTCCTTCACCTCTATGGTATACTGCAGCCCCAGCTCTGTATTACTATGCGTGACAGACAGGGGAAACCTGGACAGAAACTCCACAAACTCAGCCAGACATTGAGCTCATTTTCCCCTCATAGCAGTGAAATATAAAGCCCAGGTAATAACTGCAGTGAGTGATACCCAGCAGCAGGCTGTTGCTTATGAATTACTCATGTAACCATAATGATTCCATGTCAGATGATTTTCTTTTCAGTCTTACCTTTTACCTTTTTCAATTTCGAATTCTCTAAAACAAGATCCATTAGGATACAAACAAGGGTTAAGAGGTTTAAAAGATTGGCAAGATAGTAATATTATATTATTGTACATCTAAATATATGACAAGCAATGTGAGGTAAATGTTCATTCAATGAGCAGCAAGGCCTGACTTAACATAAACTCCATTACACACTGTCAGAGCTTAAAACAGTGTGACAACAGTAACAAAACCAGCATGACAAATTTCATAGTCATTTTCTGTCAATAAATTATTTAAAAAATAAAGCACTGCTACACTACTGCAGAATTTCTACAACAGAATATATTGTTCTATTGCCATGTCTTCCCCATTTATATCGATCAGTCACCAATGACAATTGCCATCAAGCTCAGCTGCATGCAAAACCAGTTCTGTCAGCATCTTCATTTAAGCATCTGCACAGTGACAGTCCATTACAGACATTGACAGCAGTTCACCTTCAGCACAAACCATGTTCCCTGCATCTCTACTGCTGCTGCTGCTGCTGGCAGCTGCACCCTGTGAGTCATTGTTTGGGGGAGATCTGACGGCAAATACTCTCAAAATTTTGAGCATTGGTCAAGATATATGATAATGTGTCTTCAGTAGAATTGTTTTTTAAATTTTGTCACCAAGACTGTAAAAATAGGTTTAATGGTGCCCAAGAAGCATGTATGTTTCCTCAGCAGGACTATTTTAATATAATGTTTTTCTACATTTTTTTCTTCAGATGTTCACTGTAATGTTGAACTCAGCCAGCCAGGTTCTATGGTTGTGAAGCCAGGACAGCCTCTGACCGTCTCCTGTAAGGTCTCTGGGTATTCCCTGACTGATAGCAGCTATTGTACAGAATGGATACGACAGCCTGCAGGGAAAACCCTGGAGTGGATTGGAAGGATCTGTAGCAGTGGAGGCACTGCCTACAAAGATTCTTTAAAGAGCAAGTTCACCATCTCCAGAGACACTTCCAGCAGCACAGTGACTTTACAAGGGAGCAGCCTGCAGACTGAAGACACAGCTGTGTATTACTGTGCACGATGGACAAGTTGATGAAAACCACTAGCAGACCTGTACAAAAACTCACAAACACACTCTAAACACCTAAGCTCATTTCTCTCCCTCTCCCTCACTCTGATTTATATATGTATACTTATGTACAGTATGTACAGTGCTACTGTTAATCAACAGTCAAAAGTTCTTTCAGAAGAAATGTACTAAATCATAAAAATTGTATATACCAGGTCAATATGATGACATACTTCTTTTGAAATGTCCCATGTTACAAAACTTGCTTGTTGTCGTATGTTCTATTTTCTTTTTTTAATATTTTGCTATTATCTTTTTTAAAAAAATTTAACTTTCAAAGCCTCAAAGACAATACCCTTTATGACAGACAGCAACAATATGAGTCTGCAGCCATCATCATCATTATGATCATCATAATCATCTAAGGTTTCACTTTTATTAAAATATATATGTGAATCATGGTATACCTGCTCATTGAAAGACCAGTTAAGGACACAAGAGAGAATCTATGGGAGACACTCTCTCATATTATCAGTCTCTGGCTCCCCATCAGTGAGGATGGATGGTGGGATTGCTGGCTGTAATTTCATATGAACTCCTCCCTCCCCCTGAATCCTCTATTTAAGCCCTGTGTAATCTGCCCTCCCAATAAGGAGGAGTTGATGCAAACTCTGAGCTCTTCCTTCTGCATTTATCTCTCAGCACTGAGGGAGGAGGACTGCTGTTGCAGAGAGCCTTCATTGGGGTTTTATCTGAGATCACAATTAATGCATCCAAAAATGACTTTAATAACTGGACTACTTCTAGTGGCAATATGTCTAACAGGTGATTACTTTTAGCATTTTATTTTAATTGAATAGAGTTTTGAATTTGGTGGTGCAAATTTAATTTTATTCTTTTGACAGGTGTTCAGAGTCAAACACTGACTGAGTCTGAACCAGCAGTTAAGAAGCCTGGAGAATCCCATAAACTGACCTGTACAGACTCTGGGGACATATTCAGCCTCCTCGACATGCACTGGATCAGACAGGCTTCTGGGAAGGGGCTGGAGTGGGTGGCCGGGATTGATGCTGGTGGTAGCAGCACATATTATGCCCAGTCTGTTAAGGGAAGATTCACCATCTCCAGTGATGACAGCAGAAGCCAGGTGTATTTACAGATGAACGGCCTGAAAGCTGAAGACACTGCAGTGTATTACTGTGCTGCAGACACACAGTGAAAGAAGAGACTGCAGCGCCGTACAAAAACTGTTGAAGCACATCTCACACTGAGGGTCACTGAACCATGACTGTGCTGCATACTCTCTCTACATGATCCTGTGTCACCACAGCAGGAGACAGTGTTTATCCTGCTGCACATTCATGTAAGCTCCTATAACCTTCAATTTATCATTTACACAGGCGAAATCATTTTGTCCCTGGCAAATTGACAATGGATGTCGTCAAGAAAGCATTTTCTGGTATTATGTGCTTCCGAATAGCATTTAACTGATTTTGGGTCATTATTTTGTAAATTTTGTGCCAACACACATTTTTGAATGCTGTTTTCTACTCACTTATACAGTGACTTTTCTCATCTTAACATAGATGGTTCTGACAACTGACTCCTTAAACCTATCTGATCTTTTGCAAGGGTCTTTGACACTGAAGAAGAACACTGGTTATGATGGCTGAAAGTGAAATGCATTCCAACAGAAGACAAAGGATGGTAATTAATGATGGTACCAAGCGATTTAATTCTTTTGTTTTTATTAATGAAATAATTCATCCTCATAGTATTTAGTGATTCATTTGTTTCAGAAAAGAGCTCCTTACACTGTCAAAAATGCTTCATGTATTTACTTCAAATATGCACATATTGCAGATATGCATGCCTAGGCAGCCTGGACTGTATCATGACAATTCTGTAAAGATACAGCAGGGGGCAGAGCTGATCCTTTATCAGGGAGAAACAAAGCAACGTCTGCCAGCAGTGTCAGAGCAGCAGGAGGAGGAGACAGAGGGGTAAAAACACACCTCCTCTCAGCTCCTCCCCTCTGGGTTGGGCCATGCAAACATCCTCCCAGCTCCAGCTCCTTTAAGAACAGAGGTCCAGTAAAACGGGCCCTCACATTCTCCCCCTCAATATGGAGTCCCCAGACACTGCCCTGCACTTTGCTCTTCTGCTGCTGTGTCTGCACTGTGAGTGAGAGACACACAGCACAACACAACTCTCTCTCTCTTTCTGTATATTTGTGTTTACTGTGTCTGAAGATGTTTCCCTTGAGACAATCTATTGCCAGATATAGCGGTTGAAGGGAAGAGGACGGAGCCTTTTTTTGGCTTTTTTTTAGCAGACGCTCTTACCCAGAGCGACTTATATCAGTTACAATGTTATCCATTTACACAGCTGGATATTTACGGAGGCAATTGGGGGTTAAGTACCTTGCCCAAGGGTACAATAGCAGTTCTCCAACAGGGAATAAAACCAGTAACCTTTTGGTCACGATTCCTGCTCCTTAACCACTATGCTATACTGCAACCCCAGCTCTGTATTATTGTGCCTGACAGAGAGGGGAAACCCGGACAAAAACTCCACAAACTCACCTAGACATTGAGCTCATTTTCCCCTCATAGCAGTGAAATATAAGGCCCAGGAAATAAATGGAGTGAGTGATATCCAGCAGCAGACCGTTGCTTACGAATTAGTCATGTAATCATTATAATTCTGTATCGGATGATTTTCTTTTCCATATTAATTTACCTTTTTCAATTTCAAATATTCTAAAACAAGTTCCATTTTCATAGAGAGAGTTAAGATTGTTATTAAAAAAGCAGATTATTTGTTAATGTTATAATACCATACAATAATAACTATGAGTACCAAACAACACTTGTCACTGAATCTATTTTGATCGAATCCTCAACCATAATCATACATGAGTGAAATGTCATATTCATAAATATCACCCACACTGCAAAACTGCAAAAAAAAAGACAATGATTTCTCATGTAATTCTGAAATCAGCAGAAAATTCAGCCAACTAATTGCAATCATTATCATCATCATCGTTATCATCATCATTATCATCATCATCATCTAAGAATCCATTCTCATTGCAACGTACGTCAATCATGGTATACCTGCTCATTAAAAGACCAGTTCTGGACGCAAGGCACAATCTATGGGAGACACTTTCTCATATTATCAGTCTTTGGCTCCACATCAGTGAGGATGGATGGTGGGATTGTTGGCTGTAATTTCATATGAACTCCTCCCTCCCCCTGAATCCTCTATTTAACCCCTGTGTAATCTGCCCTCCCAATAAGGAGGAGCTGATGCAAACTCTGAGCTCTTCCTTCTGCATTTATCTCTCAGCACTGAGGGAGGACAGACAGTGGCTGCAAGGAACCCTCACTGACCTGTTATCACAGATCACAACTAATGCATTCAAAAATGATTCTAATAACTGGAACACTTCTCGTGGCAATATGCGTAACAGGTGAATACTTTTAATGTTTCATTTCATTTGAATATACTTTTTAAAAGTCTGTAGTTTGAATTCCTTGCCTTTCTTTTAACAGGTGTTCAGAGTCAGACACTGACTGAGTCTGAACCAGCAGTTAAGAAGCCTGGAGAATCCCATAAACTGACCTGTACAGACTCTGGGTTCACATTCAGCAGCTCCTACATGGCCTGGATCAGACAGGCTCCTGCGAAGGGGCTCGAGTGGTTGGCCAGGATTAATCCTGGTGGTAGCAGCACCTTGTATGCCCAGTCTGTCAAGGGAAGATTCAGTATCTCCCGAGACGACAGCAGAAGCCAGGTGTATTTACAGATGAACAGCCTGAAAGCTGAAGACACTGCAGTGTATTACTGTGCCAGACACTCACAGTGATAGAAGAGACTGCAGCGCTGTACAAAAACTGTTGAAGCACATCTCACACTGAGGGTCACTGAACCATGACTGTGCTGCACACTCTTTCTACATATTCCTGTGTCACCATGGCCAGAGGCAGAATTTATCCTGCTGCACATTCATTAAAACCCTTATAACCTTCAAGAAAAGAATCTTCAGGAAAAGAGCTCAGATGAAAAAACAAACAGCCCTTGTCATTGAAACTATTTTGACACACAATGTCATATTCATAAATACCACCCACACCGCACAATTGCAAGAACAGAAGACAATCATTTCTCCTGCAATTCTTGCAATCGTTGCAAAATTACATCCTACATATTATAACCATCATCATAATTATCATAATCATCATCACAATCTTCATCATCATCTAAGAATCCACTCTCATTAAAACCTGCATGTGAATCATGGTGTACCTGCTCATTAAAAGACCATTTGAGGACACGAGACACAATCTACAGGGGACAGTTTTTCATGTTATCAGTCTCTGGCTCCACATCAGTGAGGATGGATGGTGGGTTTGCTGACTGTAATTTCATATGAACTCTTCCCTCCCCCTGAATACTCTATTTAAGCCCTGTGTAATCTGCCTTCCCAATAAGGAGGAGCTGATGCAAACTCTGATTTCTTCCTTCTGCATTTATCTCTCAGCACTGAGGGAGGACAGACAGTCACTGCAAGGAACCCTCACAGACCTATTATCACTGATCACAACTAATGCATTCAACAATGATTCTAATAACTGGTCTACTTCTAGTGGCATTATGCTTAACAGGTGAATATTTTCAGTGTTTCATTGCAATTTAAAGTACTTTTGGATTTGGTAGTTTTAAATTTATTCCATTTCTTTTCACAGGTGTTCAGAGTCAAACACTGACTCAGTCTGAACCAGCAGTTAAGAAGCCTGGAGAATCCCATAAACTGACCTGTACAGCCTCTGGGATCACATTCAGCTACCTCTACATGCACTGGATCAGACAGGCTCCTGGGAAGGGGCTGGAGTGGGTGGCCGGGATTTCTGGTGATGGTAGCGACGAATCTTATGCCCAGTCTGTTAAGGGACGATTCACCATCTCCTCAGACGAAAGCAGAAGCCAGGTGTATTTACAGATGAACAGCCTGAGAGCTGAAGACACTGCAGTGTATTACTGTGCTGCAGACTCACAGTGATAGAAGAGACTGCAGCGCCATACAAAAACTGTTGAAGCACATCTCACACTGAGGGTCACTGAAGCATGACTGTGCTGCACACTCTCTCTACATGCTCCTGAGTTGCCATAGCCAGAGATAGTATTTATCTTGCTTTTAATTAATTAAAGATCATATAACCTTCAAGAAGTACTATTCATGTACACAGCTGTAACGTCCTTGTAGCTGGTTCTCCCAGCTGACTCCTTAAACTAATGTAAATTTTTATATGTTCATTAAAATGCTCCTGCTTGTGTTACTGCTTTTTCACATTCAATATCCTCCACTCTAACCTCCATAAGCTTCCACTCTGGCTGACTGTAGAGTGCTGTTCTAACTCACCTACCATCTTCCGTGCAACAGTCATGCTGGTAATAACAGCTCAGTGGCCCAGACAATCTGAATGTGAGGTGCATTTCAACAGCAAGGTGTCTAAGTAGTGATGGTACCTAAGGTTGAAAGCAGTGTTCAGTTAGGCAGTTAGAGAAATATTTAAGAAATACCCAAACAACAAGCCAAAGAATCAGCAATTGGCCAGTTGAATGCAAATGAAGAACAATTACCAATTAGAATATAATAGGCCTACTGAGTGAACAATAAAAAGAAGAAATGGAGAAGAAACAGTGTGACAGGGAGCTGTTTTGCCTGGCTGTAGTTTGGGCCACTCCCCAGGGGAGGGGCTGCATGTTGTCCTCCCTCCCCTCACAGTCTCCTCCCTCCCCAGCAGCCCAGCAGTCTGCACCTGGTCTGCATCTCATACAGTACGAGAAACCATTGGGTGCAGATCAGATCTCCTGTCTAAAGACGGGGGAGACAACAGGATTGAGTTCTCTGTAGTGTATTTTAATGCAGGTCTGGATCTCTGAGCAGGTTTCCACCGGATGTGTAGAAACGTATCCCTCAGTACCAGAAACACTCTGTTCCATGGCAACTCTCAGGTTAATTTCATGAACTCTGGCAGGTTGCAGAAATAAAAGATGAAACTATCTATATTAATGACATGAGTTAAGCTGCGTTTAGTTTGCATGTCATGTGCTGAACTTTCAAACAAGCTACACATATTATTTTCACACGTAATTCTGAAACAATCTGTATTCAATTCAATTAATGAGATGCATATGTTAATATGGTAAGAAATTTGCCACACGCACCACTAGATGGCCTCAGTAACAACATGATTCATGATTAGGTCTCAACCCTTAGACTTGTTCTGGACCATTAAGGCATATGGTTCAGGTTTGGTGAAGCACATTAATGAATTCTTCATCTCATCTGACACAATTTCAGTTGAAGATGAACTCTCTCTTTGCAATTGTTATTCGTAAATGTATCAGGGTCCACCATCTTTCATGTGTCTTGATACTCATCTACATCCGACAGACTTCCATACACCACAAAATTACTGTTGCAGACAGTTGCAATCAAACTCACAGAAGTATAGCCCATTAAGGGCTGTCTAATTTCACAGTACCCACTGTTGCGACACCCTGTTTCAGGCATGCCTTAAGGCCACCCAATCAGGACTCTCCCTGTATGCAAACAAGTGACATCATTATCTCATAAATGCAGAGTGAGGAAAGAGCAAAACAGCAAACACTGGGGCCCCCAAACTAAAGAACTGACAATGTGGTGCTTTGCAGCCTTGGTGATATCAATATGCTCTTTGAAGTGTACGTTTCTTGCATGCTGGAGACACAATTTGAGATGCATATTAAGGCAAAAAAGGTTAAAAGATTTTTATCTTATTCTTTTATCTCACAGGTGTACACTGTGATGTGGTGTTGACCCAGTCTGGACCAGAGGTTAAGAAGCCAGGAGAGGCCATAAAGATATGGTACAAAGCCGCTGGATACACGTTCACTGATTATAGCATGAACTGGATCCGACAGTTTCCATCAAAAAGATTTGAATGGCTCGGTTACATCACTAGCTCATATAGCACAGGCTACACAGAATCTGTGAAAGGACGGATGACTCTGACCAGAGACAATGGCAACAGCATGGCAGATTTAGAATTAACCAGTCTGAAGCCTGAGGACACAGCTGTGTATTATTGTGTGCAATACCCACAGTGGGGGACGTGAACCTACAGCCCAGAAAAAACCCCTCTGCAGTCAATTCTGCCAGAGTCTCCTGTCAACAGATGGTGCAGTTATGCCTGAGTTTTAAAGTATTACATGTCGGTGTTCCCTTTCCTTGTTTAGTACATACAGAATGCATATCAGAATGTTCACAGTCCTTGTTATCTCTGACAGTTGCAGAACTTTACCCTGACCAAGCCTCACACAAATGTAATTTGCATGCATACTTTAAGGCACATGAGCAGAATTAATTCACAATGAAACATATGTGAACTTCTGAAAAGTAAGCCAATTTACTGTAATCATCATCATCATCATCATCATTATCATCATTATCACCATCAGCATCATCATCATTATCAAAGAATCCACTCTTATTCAAAAGTGTGTGTGAATCATGTTGTACCTGCTCATTAAAAGACCAGTTAAGGACACAAGACACAATCTCTACATGCTCATATTATCAGTGTCTGGCTCCACATCAGTGAGGATGGATGGTGGGATTGCTGACTGTAATTTCATATGAACTCCTCCCTCCCCCCGAATCCTCTATTCAAGCCCTGTGTAATCTGCCCTCCCAATAAGGAGGAGCTAATGCAAACTCTGAGCTCTTCCTTCTGCATTTATCTCTCAGCACTGAGGGAGGAGAGACTGCCTTCACTGAAGACTCATCAGAGGTCGCAACTAATGCATCCAATAATGGCTTTAATAACTGGATTATTTCTACTGGCACTATCCTTAACAGGTGAATATTGTTACGGTTTCATTTTAATTGAATGGACTTTTGAATTCAGTGGTTCATATTTATTTTCATTCTTTTGACAGGTGTTCAGAGTCAGACACTGACTGAGTCTGAACCAGCAGTTAAGAAGCCTGGAGAATCCCATAAACTGACCTGTACAGGCTCTGGGTTCACATTCAGCAGCTACTTCATGAGCTGGATCAGACAGGCTTCTGGGAAAGGGTTGGAGTGGGTGGCCACTTATGACTATGGTAGTGGTAGCAGCACATGGTATGCCCAGTCTGTTCAGGGAAGGTTCAGTATCTCCAAAGACAACAGCAAAAGCCAGGTGTATTTACAGATGAACAGCCTGAGAGCTGAAGACACTGCAGTGTATTACTGTGCCAGAGATAACACAGTGATAGAAGAGACTGCAGCGCCATACAAAAACTGTTGAAGCACATCTCACAATGAGAGTCACTGAACCATGACTGTACTGTACACTCTCACTACATGCTCCTGAGTTGCCACAGTTCAGACAGCAAAAATGACACAATCCAAACATTCACACAACATTTATTTAAAAGAACATCTTTTACATCATGAATTTTATGCCTTTCCAATGGTTGTGGGGCTATTTTAATTCATCTCACAAATATAATCTAATTTAATTCTAATATGCTAAATGCAATTAATTATTTATAACTGACATCTCTGAACTCCTGTGTGGCACAGTAAAAGTTACATACGGTTCTCTTCTCTCACTATGGAACGATATTGTTGAAAATAATCTCTCTCAGATTTATATATGTATACTCATGTACAGTATGTACTGTAAACAGTTTTGTACAACTGTAACAATACATGTCTCTGTACCAACATCAAAATATACCATTGTATATCACTGCTACTGTTAAGCAGTCAAAAGTTCTTTCAGAAGAAATTCACAAAAATAATGAATTTTTTTACCAGATGTCAATTTAAATATGCATTTCTTTTGAAACATCCCATGTTAAGCAAGTTTTTTGTTGTCATGTTTAATATTTCATCTTTGTTCATTTTTGAAATTTCAAAGCTTCAAAGACAATGCCCTTCATGACAGACAGCAAGGATAAGAATCTACAGCCATCATCATCATTATGATCATGTCATCAAAGTATTCACTTTCATTAAAAAGTGCATGTGAATTATGGAATACCTGCTCATTAAAAGAACAGTTAAGGACACAAGACACAATTTCTACAAGATCGTATTATTAGTCTCTGGCTCCACATCAGTGAGGATGGATGGTGGGATTGCTGACTGTAATTTCATGTGAACTCCTCCCTCCCCCTGAATCCTCTATTTGAGCCCTGTGTAATCTGCCCTCCCAATAAGGAGGAGCTGATGCAAACTCTGAGCTCTTCCTTCTGCATTTATCCCTCAGCACTGAGAGAGGAGAGACTGCTGACTGCCTTCACTGAGGACTCATCAGAGATCGCAACTAATGCATCCAATAATGGCTTTAATAACTGGATTATTTCTACTGGCACTATCCTTAACGGGTGAATATTGTTACGGTTTCATTTTAATTGAATGGACTTTTGAATTCAGTGGTTCAAATTTATTTTCTTTCTTTTCACAGGTGTTCAGAGTCAGACACTGACTGAGTCTGAACCAGCAGTTAAGAAACCTGGAGAATCCCATAAACTGACCTGTACAGCCTCTGGGTTCACATTCAGTAGCTACTACATGAGCTGGGTCAGACAGGCTCCTGGGAAGGGGCTGGAGTGGCTGGCCACTCATGACAGTGGTAGTGGTAGCAGCACATGGTATGCCCAGTCTGTTAAGGGAAGATTCATCATCTCCAAAGACAACAGCAAAAGCCAGCTGTATTTACACATGAACAGCCTCAGAGCAGAAGACACTGCAGTGTATTACTGTGCCAGAGGGTCACAGTGATAGAAGAGGCTGCAGCGCCGTACAAAAACTGTTCAAGCACATCTCACACTGAGGGCCACTGAACCATGACTGTACTGCACACTCTCTCTACATGCTCCTGTGTCACCACAATAAGAGACAGTGTTTCTTCTGCTGCACATTCATTTCAGCACACATAACCTTCACAAAGTTTTTATCATTTGCACAGATGTAATATCCTTATAACTGGTTATCACAACTTAGTTATGCCCATTTAGTTTAAATCAAAGACTTACTATCAACTTTATTTAATTGTTCATGTAGCATTCTTAATTTAAAAATTCACATAGTCATTACTGAGTGGTTTATTTCAGAAAAGAGCTCCACACGCTTTCCTTAAGTCTCAGGTCTCCCTAAATTGCCTTAACCTAGAGTACAATGAGAACGTCATTATCAATTAATGATGGGTGCTGAAGTATACTGTACAACATCCGCTTCATTGAACTTGAAGCAGAAATTCAATTGCTTGAATATTGTTTCATGAGTCAATAATAAGTGAGAGATACACTGAAACACAATGCCCATAAAGACTGTGTTTGGCACAATGTCTCACAGCAGATTACCCCTTTTATGTGTCTCATGGCTGTGAATCCAGTGGTGTTCTTGTTTTCACTACTAGATTGCAGTTCAGTGGCTGCAGGCCTTTCATTGGTTAAGGTGCAAACTGTGTCAGAATACAGCTCAGTGATAGAGGAGATGCCACCAGCTTCCACTCTGCATCTCTAATATGTATTATCACTGACTCTGACCTCCAGTGACCCTCACTGTGCCCTCCCCCAGAGGAGGGGCCAATGCAAACCTCCCCCAGCTTTTAATGGAGCCAGTGTCAGTGTGAGAGCTGCAGCAGCACTCAGTGGGACTCAGTGTGCAATTTGACTCAGTGCTGCTCCTTCTCTCCTGCAGTCATGAAGCTCCCAGCAGCTCTGCTCACCCTCACGGCACTGACTTTCTCAGGTCTCTGTCTCTGTCATCTTCTGTGGTGCTCCTTATCTGATTAATCTGAATCTGTGATATGTGTCATGATTGCTATAAGGGTTTTTTAAAATGCATTTTCCTATTGCTTTCATTCCCAGGTGTGCAGTCAGCAATTGTTCTGACTGAGTCTGAATCAGCAGTTAAGAAGCCTGGAGAATCCCATAAACTGACCTGTACAGGCTCTGGGTTTGCATTCGATGAGCACAGCATGCACTGGGTCAGACAGGCTCTTGGGAAGGGGCTGGAGTGGCTGGCTGGGAATTTTAATGATGGCAGCAGCCAATGGTATGCCCAGTCTGTTAAGGGAAGATTCACCATCTCCAGGGACAATGGCAGAAGCCAGGTGTATTTACAGATGAATAACCTGAGAGCTGAAGACACTGCAGTGTATTACTGTGCCAGAGAAGCACACACTGATAGAAGCGGCTGCAGCGCCGTACAAAAACTGTTGAAGCACATCTCACACTGAGGGTCACTGAATCATGACTGTGCTGCACACTCTCTCTACATGCTTCTGTTTCACCACAGCCAGAGTTACTGTTAATCCAGATACTGCATTATGCACATTCATTTAACCCCAGATGACATTCAACAGTATTTATCACTCACACAGGTAAAATCATTTTAATGTCCATAGCAAATCTACGATGGCTGTGGGAAAGTGACTATTATGTGTTTTGGCTTTGTCACAATCAGTCACACTAGTAATGTTAGCTGAAAGTGAAATGCATGTCATCAGCAGACTAAGGACGGTAATTAATGACAGTACCAACCAATTCGATACATTTGTTGTTAGTAATGAAATAATTGACCCTCATAGCATTTAGTGATTGATTTCTTTCAGAAAAGAGCTCCTTAGACTGTCAAAAATGCTTCATGTGTGTATTTCAAATATGCACATATTGCAAATATGCATGCCTAGGCAGCCTGGACTCTATCATGACAATTCTGTAAAAGGTACAGCAGGGGCAGAGCTGATCCTTTATCAGGGAGAAACAAAACAACGTCTGCCAGCAGTGTCAGAG